>JAMZAV010002426.1:0-97359 GCA_024449915.1 Sweltsa coloradensis | reverse complement strand
TTAGGTTTGGTTTACCGGCCGATGCATCTGTTGACATAACACACTGCCGTCACTCACAGACACACTTTTCTTTTCCGTCCACAACTTTCCCTCTCGGGGGTGATCCCCCTTCATTAACAGTTTCTATGATTTCTAGTGGGCAACAGTGTACTAATAAAGTGCAACAAACATGAAACACACATGAACATGAAATATTTGAAGGTTTTATCATCATTTTGTACCACGTACGCTGGTCCAACAATGCGTTAGGTTGGTATTGAAAAAAGGCCTCCATCATTTTCTTTTCGGCCAAACTCCAGTATCTTCTGATATCCTTAAAAAACTTGGAAAGGGAATTCCCAATATAATACTAGGGAAACGCCAAAGTAGTAGTTAAACAGTGAGTAAGCCATGTGTTGAGTCCCCGGTAACATTACTTTTTTCCCCTACCTTCGGCCTCCCTAGCCTATCATAGGCTAGAGTGGCGCGCCTTACAGTTGACGCGCCCTTACACCAACAAAACTTTAAAAACCCATTATTTATACGAATTTAATTATCAAACTTACCTAAATATGCAAATGTTGCCGGGTACTCAACACATGACTCGCTCACTCTTTCTTACAACGACTTTGGCGTTTCCCTAGTCTGGTTGGCCAAGGCGTCCTTATAGCCGAAATGTGGGAGACGTGGGTTCAATCCCCTTGTCAAAAAAAGTTTTTGTAATTTCTGGATTGAATTTTAAAAATTTTTAAACATGTTTTGAAATGCATATAACCCAGTGTAGTCCATCATCTGTGACAATACTATGGAAATCATAGCCAGTACGAATACGTGAAAATATTAAAGGTTTCTCAATCTACGAGCGGAATTTGGGGGTACCTTGACGTTCAACATTCGATAGACCTTGCATGAGCACGGCATTTCACAGCCCAGGTAAACAACAAACAAAAAATATTTTTTCTCTTTGTAGTTAAATAAATTTCTATACATTGGCAGTCTATTTTTCAGTATATTATTTCTTGTAGGTTTAAATCGAAATGGATTGTGCTTTATTTTTTTAGCAGTTCTCAGTTTTCCTGGTCCCTGGATGTCTGTTTAAAATTTCAGTTCAATCTATTTGGCCGTTCGGCCGTTTTGGGATCGGACAGACATACAGACAAAGCTCACGGCCAAGACCCGATCGAGTATAGCGTTAGGAAAGACTTACGTTTGCTGCGCTCACTCGTCTAATAAAAGAAATGAAAGACAAAAAAGTAAAACTAAAAGAGAAAAACGACTAATGAAATTTTTGAATGTGTAAGGTTTTTTACGATTGCGAAAAAGGTGACATGGATCGTGAAAGTGTGGCAGCTCAAGCGGCCTAAAAAAATTAATTTAGTCAATCATTAAAGTCTTTTTCCGTTGTTTCATGTTACTGTCAATCATTACACGTCAGCTACAGCCACTTAAAACTTTTCACAGGATACCCCCAACTGCCGTCGTACTCACCCGGCTTCATGCCCGGCGTAGTGTTCTGCGGAGTGATGTAGTCCGACAGCTCCCCGTACTGGTCGTACTCACCCGGGCTTCATGCCCCGGGGTAGTGTCCTGCGGAGTGATGTAGTCCGACAGCTCCCCGTACTGGTCGTACTCACCCGGCTTCATGCCCGGCGTAGTGTCCTGCGGAGTGATGTAGTCCGACAGTTTCCCCCGTACTGGTCGTACGAGGCCCAGGTCTGTTCTCCGAGGAAGGTTTGAAGCGAGTAGGTCACTCCCTTCACCTGCCGACCTTGCCCTTGATGACTCGGCCCAGGCTCAGCACCGGGAACCGTCTGCGGGAGACACCTGCAAGAGATGCGAGTGATTACAAGATAATCATCAGTTAGCAGAGTTAAGCCCAGGTCTGTTCTCCATATAATCATCATATAAAGAGTGATGTAATAATGAATTTATGTGCCTAGGAAGTAGGGCTGTGCGAGCAGGGATTTTTTAAGTCGAGCGAGAATTTGAAAAAAAATCTTGAATCTCGAGCGAGATCCGAGATCCAGCGAGATCGAGCGCACTGAAATTAGCCGGCTTAGGCCTGTTGTAGGACCCCAAAGAAAGAATCGCCTACACGAAATAATTAGGCCTAGGCAGCTTTAAAAGTAAAAAATAGGTCCTAGGGCCTAGGCCTACTTAAAAATAATATTTAAAAAGTAAACATTCCTCAGTTCAGTGCATAGGGGCTTAGGCGTGGAGGTAGCCTAGGCTAGGCCATTGAATAACAAATAACCCCAAAGGGATTGGATACACAAAGCCGAGGCCTAGGCCTAGCCCTAGCCATCTATGGCAGAGGTCCTAGGCTTAGGCCTAGGCTACATGTTGAATGAAATATAATTTTTGTTTCTAACTTTATTAGTTTAATCACATTAATTTGGTAGTGAAAAAATTTAATTAGTAACAACACCTGGCAGCGACCTCAGTGTAATACCCCTTTAATGATGTCGGCAACGAGATAGGAATGTCGTTAGAAAAAACCGATCAAGTATTTCTCCGTTGGAGTCCCATAACGAGTCGATAAAGCGCTCTCCCGCTCTCTACCGCCAACTTCACAAATCACGCTTCAGTTCAGTAGCTCGCACGATAGAGTGCGTACCCAGTGACCAGTCAAAATGTGCAATCTGTGTGCGCGTCGACAGACGCATGGGGCGTTGGTAACGAAATTTTTGAAATTTCGACTAGGGCCCAAAATAAAATGTAGATTGATGTCTTGTTTGTCACTTTTTGGGTGTATGCTAGTGCTAGAAGTACCTAGCCTAGCTTTCGTTCTGTAGAACTTCTCTAGAGGAGTGTTTTAGTGAAGCCTATTTTATGCGCATTGTTAGTAGGCCCTGGGCCCTCCGATCTTGGGGTTTATCAAAGCTCCGATCACGGAATAGAACCGGGACTCTGTTGGGGCCTAGGCCTATACCCTTTTAGCTCATCTAGGCCTAGAGATTTCTCGACAATGTGGCATGGCAAATGAAATTATTACGCAAAAATCGGGGAATAAATATTACTTTACCACTGCGCATCCCAATTAGGGTGGGTGCGAAATGTGATTTTTGAGTTTCGAGATACGAAATCGAACTAGTTAATCACAGTTAAAAAAGTCGAATTCAAAAATAGTTGTCAAAACGGGGTGGACAAATAAAAAATAAACAAAGTTGTTTAAGTTTTTATATGTGGCCATCTTTAGTGAAAAAATTAAATTCAACAAAAATAATGGGATCTGGGTCCTGGTCTTCCTTGACGGGGGGCAAATTCAAGGTAAGGCCCCGGGACTAGGGGGGTAGCCGGGGGGCCCACCCGGCCCAGTGGCTGGGGCCTAGGCCCCCCCTTTTAGCAGTCCCTAAACAGCAGGGTTCATTTTCCCCGTTGGTTCGAATCGGGGGGGGTTTTTTTTTCCCAAGGCATACTTTCGTCTTGGGGCCCTTGGGTAAAGTACCAAACAGGCACTTTGTTTTAGCTAGGTCCTAAGTCGAAGGGGGGGGGGCTGGCTAGGGGCCACCCCGGCGGGTTTCCAAGGCCCGCTTTTTCCGTAACTGAAACACGCAGCCCTACCCCGGGTTTTCCAAGGGGGGAATTTACCCGGGGAAAAGCCCATGTTTAAAACCCCCTTTTCGCAGAAAAGTGGGTTTGCTCATTTTTCGGGATAAGTCGCAAAAACGTCGCCGGGTGAACGGGATACTGTTGTTGTGAAGTTGGAAGCAGGTTTGGTTTGTCCAACGCTAAAACCCGTTCGCGGAGGGGACGATGGTCGTCGATCGGTAAAAAACCCCAAACACGGGACATTTCAAAACCGATTTCCGGAATTGAAAAGTTACTTTCAGTTTCAACGTCAAATGTAAATTCCAAATTGAAAGGGATCGATTGGCCACCCCAGGCATAAACCCCCAAGGCCCCGCATTTACCGACCAAACCGTTGGCCTAGGGGTTACCCCCGGGGACCAATTTTCGGAGAATTTGGTGAGATGACCCCCGGGGCAGTCATGCTCTGGGGACGAGCAGTATTGCAGCTTTTTTTCTCAGCTCGAATCCAAGGTCGAGATGAAGCCCCTTGGGTGGTAGGCCTAATTGTTAAAAAGGGGAGTTTACAGAAACCGAAAAAAACGTTTACTCCTATTTTCTACGTCGGAGGACCAAGGTTCCATGGAGGGGGGACTCGGTGAGTGGCCCCCCAAACTGCATCGTCTAAGGGGACCGCCTTGGCAGTTCCCCTGAACCGGTTGGGGGCTTAATTTCCCTGAGGATCCAAGGTCGCAAGGAGAGGGGGAGCTCGCGCTGGGTGAGCCACCCCCAGGCACGTGACATCGCTCTCAGAGGCACCGCCTTGTAGCACGTCACCTGAAAAATGCTTAGCTTCATGTCTCACGCTCTGTGGAAATATCATAGGGATGAAAAAAAAAATGTGGGCCTATATTTTATTTATTTTATTATGTCTAAGTTATATTTTCTTTTAATATTTTAAACATTGATATTTTGACTACGGTAAGCGTAGCCCTATAGGCCAGGCTTGTATAATCATATATTTCCCTTCCATACACCATTCAAAATTCTGGGTAGGCCTAGGCTTAGCTACTAGCCGCAATGCAAAGATGATCCAGATAGAGCCTTTTGTGTTTGTTAAGAGCTATCGTCACAAGCACCAGCTGCCCTGTAACTTACTTAGCCGGTGTTGTGTATCCAACACATTCCACAACAACAACAACTCCCCGAATCCGGAGCAGTTGGCGCTCCTGACGCGGCCGCGATGCTAGCACCACTAGCGTCGACTGGCACAGCCCACTTCTTGCTCACAGCTGCTGCTGGCTAGGCTGATGAATTGAGCATGGCTGTTTATTGTATTGTGGATTTAATCTGTATTATTTGGAGCAATCAATATTTCTTTCTTGTAATATTCATCAGTTAAAAACACTTTCAGCAAAACTATTCTTGAATGTTAATACACAACAGCCACAGAGATTGTAAAGGCAAGCTACATTATATACATTTCATTAGGCCTTGTATAGCCTAGGCCTACATGGTTTGATGTGTAAACTAGGCTAGAGCTAGGGTCCAAGCTGCTTCATTTATGGAGAAAGGACTTTTTATGATATTTGTTTGTTTGTGTTTTGCCATTGGAAAACACCATTAGGCCTACATTGATATGTTCCAGCTGCCAGCATAATAATTACCTCCCAATCTTTGGCCACTTCTGTAACTTGCCCATTCTGGTTCCGCCGTAAAATCCTTCTCCATTGAAGGATTGCCAACACAGCCAAACCTACGCTCAACGGTAACGGCTTCCATATCGCCAGCCAGTATCGCCAACCTGTCCAGTGATGTTTCTTGTTGCCTCCACCAGTACTTTCAGGAACTAGAAAAAAGAATAGGTTATTATATTATTATATCATTTTAAATATTTAATAGGAACGCATAATTATTTATTTATTTAGGTCTATTGTAAAAATGTTTATAGATAGATAGATAGATTTTTTATTCACTTAAGACTAGTACAGTGTACAAGTATCTCTTTGCAGAGAAAGAATAGTCTATATTAAATAATAATAAAAGTGATGATAAATAATAATAATGATATAATACAGTGTTTGTTAAAGTAGAGTAGATGCAAAATAATAGTAGCCTAGTCATAAAGAAGAAAAAAAAAGTTGATAAAAAAGCAATATGTATATAATATATACTAATTTGATATGATATTGTGATTAGTTTGAGGGCACAGAAACAGCAATGATGTAGGGCCTACATTTAAAAAACGTGTCTAATATAGCCTACATGCACAATCCAAAGAATTACATCATTTCGGCTAAGGGAATATTTGAAAAAAAAGAAGAAAATTTATACCGTGCATATACATATACCGTACAGCATTTTATAGGCTATCATTAGTAGGGATGTCAAACGATTAAATTATTATAATCGATAATCGAATTCACTTTCACCTCAATAATCGATTATTAATCGATTTTAATCGTTTTGTACATGTCGGTAGGCCTATAGTAGCAAGTTTCTTTCAAACTTCGGTCTGGTTTCGGTTATTTTGAATCGCCCGCGCAAGGCACGATTTTCGCTTTGGGCGCCGTGGCGGGGACTTGAGCACGCACAACAATCTCGAAGAAGACAGTCGGGAGAAAGGGGCGTATCCAAGGGGGGGGAGAGGGGGGACAACCCCCCCCCCTTTTAAAAAAAAGTGTAAAGAGAAAATAAAATAACTACAAAATACCATCTGACTAAAAGAAGATTTTAGTAGAAACAAAGTTGGTTATTTTGACGTCTTAAAAAGCACAGATTTTCACCAAAACGACCTTGAAAGAGAAAACTTTTAGATTAAAAACAGGATTTTAGTCAATAAAAGTTGGTGATGGTTTAAAATGCACAGATTTTCCCAAATTACCTTTGAAATAGAAAACTTTTGGATTAAAAACAGGATTTTAGCAGATAAAAAGTTGGGTCATTATGATGCTTTAAAACGCACAGATTTTCACCAAAATGACCTTGAAGAAGAAAATTTTTCCGGGGGGCAAGCCCCGGCACATCTATGAAAAAAATTGATTAAACCCCCCCCCCTTTATAAATTCCTAGATACGCCACTGGTCGGGAGCATAATCAAGAGGAGTGGAGGGGTAGATAAAGCATACGAGATGAAATTGGCATCAATGCGGTGATCAAATTTAATTGTTTGATGCCATGTGTCGAAAAACTCTTGGCCTAGGCGAAACACAACACCAGAGCAATCGCTTTTGTCACACTCAAGACGCCATGTTACGTAAAGGTGCAATTACTGCTCGGCGTTTCAGGCGCGTTGAGTGCGTTCACTGTTTTTATTTTATTTATTTTTTATTTTTTTTCTTGTGCAAAGTTGGCCTCTTCAGCCATTCTTCTGTCTTGCTATCCAATATAAGACTGCCTCCTTTTCTATCCTGCTCAGGTCATCGGGCAGGGAGTCAATGTCATTCTTGAGGGCGGCGCATCTGAAGAGATGCGCTCTGTCTTGATCTTCTAAATTACAAAGTTTGCAGGTGGCGGTTCGTTTGTAATGTTGAAGCGGTGCAGGTGGTGCTGCAAGACGTCGTGACCGGTTACAAGCCGGAAATGGGCGGTGGCCATCTTCCTCGACCAGTCTTTGTCTGGCCCTTTTTTGATCTCGGTCCACCAGTTCTTTAGTCGTGAAGTCTCTTCTGTGGTGTTTCTGAAGATCCTTTTTGTGGTTGACTTGATCTTAGTTTTGACATTTTGGTAGGAGAGAGGCGCTGCTGGTGGTTGCGGTGCTTTGTGGCACTTTTGGCCAAGAAGTCTGCCTTTTCATTCCCCATGATCTTGCAGTGGCTGGGATCCATTGAGTCTCTAATAGTTTGTTTTGCTGTCTGATGCCGACAAGGGAGTTTTTGAAAAGCAGCGATTTAGGATGGAGGTTCGCTGCTTGAGAGACAAATTGGATGGCTGAGACGCTGTCGCTTAGGATCACAAATTTTGTCTCCGGCGATTTTTCGGCCGCCCTGGCAATGGCTGCGACCTCAGCGTCGAAGTATGTTTCGCCAGCTCCCATTGGAGTGGCTTCTTCAAAGAAGATGCAGTGGATGCCGTAACCTGTTCTGTTTGTAGCCGAGTCATAGGAGCCGTCTGTGAAGATGTGCACCCACTCTTTGAGAGGAAAGTGCTTCTTCAGGTGCTTCTCGTGCAAGCTCTTTCAGTTCTTTATGGTCATGGTCATCTTTCTTCTCGATGCCGTCAATTTTGGTCCCCGGGGCAAGCTGATTGGACTTGTCCGGCAGAAGCTCTGGGAGTGGTACGTCAAGTGGTGCACGTGGTGCTTCTAGGAGGATAGGACAGTTTTTACTCTTCAGTTGGTGGACTGTTTCAGCAAAGTTAGTGTGCGCCTTGACTTTTGAGGTTGGGTAGTTGAGCCATTTGTCGGGGTTTAGGCGCGCCAGTTTTTCGTGCAGTTGGACAGCGCGCTGCTTAGCTGCTTAGCTGTAGAGGCTCAATTTGGCTGAACCACTCCATGGCGATAATTGGGGTGGTTTTCACTGCTCCCGTTATGAGGCGAAGGGCTCGATTTTGGACTCTGTCGACATGGCTGGCGTGCGTTGCGGCGGCGGCAGGAAAGACTTCGGTGCCGTACTCAATGGCTGGTCTGATGTACGTTTTGTAGGTCAGCGCCAGAGTGTCTAGTTTTGCGCCCCAGGACACACCGGCTACCCTTTGAAGGAGTCGTTAGTACGTTTTTGGCCCTTCTCTGCAGCCTTTTCAAAGTGGATCTTGCCGGTCATTTTTTTGTCGAGAGTCACGCCAAGGTACTTCATCTCATCTGTCTGTTTAATCTGTTTGCCATCAAGAGTGATGTTGAACTTGAAGGGATGGGACTCATCGTGAAGTAGGTGCAGATGGTTTTGCTGCAGTTTATCTTAAAGCCGTGCACTTTGATCCAGCCTGCAGCTATCGTCATGGCGAGGCCCATTTTTTGCTCCAGTCCACCGGACATTTTCTGTGAAGAAGATGACAAAGTCGTCTGCAAAAACTTTGACGATAAGGCCAGGTATTCGATTCAATAGTTTGATGAGTCCATTGATTGCAATTTTGAAGACGGTCGGCGCTGTGATTGTACCTTGAGCAACTCCGGCTCGCGTCTTACGTGTTTTGCTATGGGCACCTTTGTGGACCACCTTGATACGCCTCTTGTTAATGAAGTCGTGGAGCTATCTGACAATGTTGTTTGGTACTTCATCTTTGATCATCTGCTTGACTGCCCATGACCGGTCGGTGGAGTCGAAAGCTCCAGAAAGGTCGATGGAGACAGCCAGTGTGCTTTCACCTTTGCTGAAACCCTCTTTGACTGTCTGCGCAAAGTAGGCGACTTGGTCTGTGGTGCCTGGGTGTTGTTATTATTATTGGCTGCCGCGTGGAAAGCTTGAACAGAATGCAGCTTTAACTCCGCCCACTCCTTCCGACCTTGCACGGCCAGCGCATGCGCACATGATGACAAGGCAAGGCTGGTACTAACGATGTATTTTGCGACGTCGCTTCAATCAAATGTGGACCGGGAACAATCTCGCGTGCTAGAAATTGATGGAAACGTATCTCACGGGCGAGCAAGACATTAAATCGGCGGTTATCACGGCGTATTTGGCGGGGAAAACGTAACGTAGGGGAAACGTTTATTGCGGGTAATAGGCAGCGGATCTTGAAAACTAAATTTAAAAAAGACCCAAAATTTAAAATCGATTTTTTTTTGTAAAAAATCGATTAATCGTTTTCGATTAATAATCGATTAATCGAATTGATTTAATCGTAATCGTTGACACCCCTAATCATTAGGCACAAACATGTTAAAACTTAAACAAAAAACATACTAACAAATAGAAAACAAAAATACAACTTAAGTTGATAGTTAATAGGCCTACTCAATAACTAGCAATTAAAAATTAAATAACAATTCAAAAGCAATTAAAATTTGTCAATGCTTGATGGAACTGATGGTGGTCAGACGTAATGTCGATGGAGTCAGGCATAGCCTTTACAAGAAGAGAAGGCGGGAGAGAAGGGAGCGTTTCTCAATGTCAGTTGGCCATTTAGATAGGCCTACTGTACATGGAAAAGATTATTTTGCCTAGTAGGTTTGCAGGGAACACGCAGACTAAGAATGGAGGTCAGCTGCGGAGTACGTGTATGCCCATGAAATATGTTATGCAATAGAATTAAATGCTGTGTCTGCCTCCGCAAGTTCCGCAGGTTAAGTCTCTAGATAGATCTAGATTAACCAACACCACAAAAGCTCTGGCCAAAAGAGGCAAATCCAAATTGACTTGAACACAAGTGATAAGCTTATCATAAGCAGTTGCTGCAGTGATGGTCCCTTTATTCCATAAGAAATGTGGTTGTGGCTAACCCACCACAGAAAAAACAAAAAATCAAGAGTTTCTCTAGGCCTAAGCATACCCAATCTAGGACTATACCATAACCCAGAGGTGAAGTTAAGCCTTGAGGCTGATGGACTTTACCTGTGCTGCTGTGCCGCTTCGGAGTGTGGACTTTATGCTTGTTGAAGTGCCCATGGTGGTGAGTATATTTAGGTGTGCGGATGACTTGGGAGTGCGTGGAATTCCCGTGGAATGACGAAAAATATCTGCTAACCTTCAATAATCTAGGTTGCAGTAAGCTAGAACAATAAATTGAGAAATAAATCATATAGGCCTACTGGTATATGTAGGCCCTAATAGAAAAAATTTAGCCTACACAACATTTTAAGACTAGGCCTAGGCTTAGACTAGGCTTTCCGAGGCCAGGGGCGGACAGGCCCGCCGGATGCCTGGTGGCCTGCCTCTTTCGACCCAAATTTGGCCTGGTCGGGATGGACCAGGCATAGGCCTAAACAGCCTGGCGCCGGCGGTAAGTATCCGCGCATGGCAGCGCTGCCAACCGTGTACTGGCAAGTGTAATTTGCGTGGCGTAATTTCAAATCAGAGGGCCCCAGACAAAACAATATTTGGGGCCCCAGTAGGCTAGTGGTGTCATCGAAAAATTATTTGTGGGTATAGGCCTCTCTTTTTCCAAGGTAAAGTAGGCCTAGGCCTAGTATGCATGATTTAGTAAGGGGGGATCTGGGGGGAGGCCCCCTAGCCAATGCAGGTCCAATTTTTTATTCTTAAAGTGGGTTTTGACTTTTGAGTATTTAAAGAGCGTTTAAGACATGTTCTTTTATCACATTTGTGGTGGTGAGTGGTGACGTGACGGTTGTTGCGATTGCAAAATTATATTCTCACTCTCAGACTTCACATTCATTTGAGATCTTACATAGCGTAGGGCTATGCCCTGTATTTTCCCATAGGTATGCCCATATATACTAAGACCAATTTCTCTACTCCCAGCTTTCTCAAAAATTTTAGAAAAGCTCATTCAACTAAGGATTACTTATTTTTTTGAAAAACATAATCTTTTCTCTGAACATCAAAGTGGGTTTAGGGAAAATAGGTCAACTTGCACCACTATCAAAAGATTCTTAGAAAAACTCTCTGATGCATTAAATCACAAAAAAACAAGCTATAGGAATATTTTATGTTTTGTCTAAAGCCTTCGATTGCATTGACCACAAAATTCTTATAAATAAACTTAATTACTATGGGATACAAGGCTCTGCTCTAAAACTAATAAAATCTTATTTAAGCAACATACCAGTATGTAGAATTAACAACTCAAGATGCAAGAGGAAATAAAATAAAAACAACCTCTAAAAAATGCTAACAGTTGTAGAGTCCCACAAGGATCAGTAGTAAGTCCCTTTTCTTCGACATATTCATAAACGACTTCCCTTTTGCATAGAGGACATTGAACTATTTGCCGATATGATGCGACATCACTAGTTACAGCCTCAAACTCAGAGACGCTAATAACTCTAGCAAAAGAGAAATCAATAGCTTGTACGAACTGGTTTAAAAGTAATAAATTAGTCTCAAACTCATGAAAAAACAAAATTTATTCAATTTCATTCAACGCAAAAAAGCAGATCTCTACAACCAATAAATGAACTACTAATACAAGAAATCAATAGTACATGCACAAGGATTTCAAGGGTAGATGACATTAATTTTTTGGGTATCCACATGGATGAATGTCTAACGTGGCACAAACATACAACATTTCTAGCCAGAAAACTAAGTTCTGCCTGCTACTCGATAAGGCTAATAAGGAATGCTACCAAATAATAGAAACAGCCAAATTAGTATATTTTGCACTTTTCAAAAGTAATCTAAGATATGGGGTTGAATTCTGGGGCCACTCTACCCATCATGAAAAATATTTAAAATTCCAAAATGCGCTATCAGAACCATATTAAAATCACACCCAAGAACACACTGTCAACCATTATTCAAAAATCTTAAAATTCTTACTCTCTAGGCCTACAGTTTATATATTTCAATCAGTGGTGATTGTAAAACAAAATAGGCCTATTCAACATTTAAGTAAAAATAACGAAATACATTCTCACCATACACGACAGGAAAACAACATTCACTTAGAACAACACAGTAGCAAACTATCTCAAGTAAACTCAAACTATTTCAAAACTAAACTATAGGCTATAACAAACTCCCTAACAAAATAAAACAAATAACTGCAATCAAATTCAAAGAATCAGTGAAAAATTTCCTATTAAGCTAGCATACTAGCCTACTCCTTAAAAATCTATTTTGAAGAAAAATGGGGCTGAAAGCCTAACAATAGCCAGAACAATGCAAATACTAGGGCCTTCAGTTCTAACATTGTTCAATTTACTAAAACTAATGTAACGAATATTAATTTTCTGTGGTCTTGAATATGAAAATGGATCCTTAGTAATTTTATATCAACTTCATATTTGTTTATGTTAAATGTATCTTTAAAAATGTACTGTAAATAGATGTGTACCTGTATGAATATTAAAATATAGTAGGGCCTACATATTTAAAGAATTATGTAATATTATGTAGGCCTAATATCATAAGCCTATACAGGCTCAAATGTCAAAGTCTAAATAAATATCTACATGTATTATTTATCTAAGGCAATAAACAACATATCATACCTAGGAGTATATATTTCTTTCTGGGTATACTCACGTATACCCCTATGACACCACTGGGGCCCTTATCCTTTCCCAGTGGTAGTCCCCATGTGAAAAATTAGACACTAGGCCTATGTGAAAATGTGCCACTTTGCTATTTGTGTAAAAAATGTGAATAACTTCATTTTCCAGATAGGCCTATGTGAAAAGTGCTAGGGCTATGCCTATTTTAAGGAAAAGCCTTATCTCTACACCTTGACGTGTAGGGCTAGCCTGCTAAAGCATAATTCACAATCAGTTCTAAGGCGTAAGGCGCAAGGCCTAAGGCGTAATAATTTGTATTGCCGAGTATGTATTTCAATCAGAACGTTCACAACACGTCCCAAGTCGTACCCTATGGTTTATGTCGTAACGAATTGCCCAAAATCCAATTCTTATGACGGTTTCTTACGACGAGCCAATCACGAACAAGGAAACTCCACAGCTGACTGTACGCGCATGCGCATACACAGAAGCAATGAAAAATGGTATGGTTGTTGTAAACGCCTAGCATTTCTTACGACTTACGCCTTACGCCTTAGACCTGCGCCTTACGACTTAGAAGTGATTGTGAATGATGCTTAAGCAGCCTAAAAAAGGACTTTCGTTTAAAAAAACAACGTTAAAGGTCTTGAAGGTTTTTATGACGACGACATTTACCAAAAAGGACTTTCATTTAAAATAGCAACGTTAAAGGTCTTGTAGGTTTTTTTTGTTACGAAAACAGCAAAAAAGGACGACAAAGGACGACACTTTTTTTACGGCCCGCCTCCATCCAATCAAATCATTGGCCGTAGGACTAATTTTGCACTAGTAATACGGCGACCGTTACGACTATCCACGGCCTATCTATCTATAGGCCTATGCCTAGGCCTACTCCCTGGTGCCAATAAAACCCCTAAGCCTAGACTAGGCCTAGGGCCTATAACATTTAAGAGCAAGCTGGTTGCACCCCAGTAAACAAACATACCTAGGGCCTGGGGCCTAGGAGTAGGTCTGGCTGGCCATGTCACAACAACTTGCTTCGAAATAACTTTCTGTTTATAGGCTAGTAGGGCTAGAGCCTACGCACGCTACTTAAGCCTAACCAACAAGCCTCCCTGAATCTTCTAGGAACGCGAACCAAAGAACCATTTCCACCCCGTTCCCCCGCCAACGTTCAGCTAGAAAATAATAGAGACAAAGACAAGTTAGGGCTAGGGCCCCTAGGACTTACTATTCGTTGGGCTGCACAAAGCATGGTATATAAGGCCAGTACACGTGCTCTTATCAGATAAGCTAGCGTATAAAAAGTGCTATGATATAATTACCATCACACCATAAAGTTTTTTTGTTCTTATGTTTTAAGATAAAAAGTATTAAAAGGCAAAAACAACAACTCAGTCAGTCAGGAGAGGCGATCAGCTGTTATGATTCACGCTTGAGGCTTGACAGCGCTCAACGGGATGTGACGGATTTGTTATGAATGTGAAGCGATGTGAAGTGCACTCCACTTTTCCAGCGTAGTCTACAACACAACTTATCGCGTAGTTTTCGAAGATTTTTTTCGAATGTGCTGAATTTAGCGCGGGAAAAATATACTCGCTTAGGTTTTTAAAAAGATGCAGCTGAAATAGTTGTTATCATACTTTTTATGGACGATAATGGAAAAGCTTTATATAATTGGATGTGCGTAGCCCAGAGAAGCGAAGATTCCATTCTACTGCACTGGAGGAAAAAATCCGGAATGTTTTTTTTCTGTTTGTGTTATTGTGTGTTTGTTAACACGACTCCGGCTAAACCAAAATACTTCAATTGCGATGAAATTTTTTGGAGGCCTTCGGAAAAACTCAGAACTAAGAACTGCCACGTTTTTTAAAGCGCAATTGAAAATTATTTCTCATGAAAATCGCAATTTTACTATTTTTTTCGATTTTAATAAAAATTCTTCGACTTATAACACCTACATGCTTTATCTGATTGTAATTATTTTTTCACAGAACCGTACTTTTATGAATTAATATAATTGTGTGGAATTTTGAGTTTAAATCGAAAATTTATTTCTCAAAGGAAAATCGCAATTCACGCTTTTTTCGTTCAAAAAAAGCTCATCCAACAACGCGACTGAAAAAGCGTCTGCGAAGTTTCCTCGTTCCTATAGTATCCATACGCGGTTGCAAACTGCATACAATTCAGGCTGGAGTTTATGTTCTCTATGCTTTCTCAACCTATCAACCCTTCTCCAATAAAAAAGTAAAATTAAGTCCGAAAAGTCGTAATTTCAAATAACCTTTATGGCGGGATCCAGGACAAAAATTTGGTTTAAAAAATCTTGGTAGCTGTAGCAATAAATTGCCAAGGTTTACAAGAAATAATGTAAATTACTGGGAACTTCTTCGGTTCATGGGCCCAAAAGAAAATTTCAAATCCTACAAATAAAACCTTTAACGTTTCTATTTTGAATATAAAGGACTTCAGCCGATAAGGAGTTTCGCCAAAAATAGCAACGTTAGGGTCTAAAGGTGTTGTAGGTAGCCTATAATCCCCCCAAAATACAAAACTTTGTAAAAAACACGGCAGCCAAGCTCTCCTTCCAATGTCTTCGGCTGTGAATGCTGTGAGATATAGAAGTTGAGCCAAGCATTTCATTCTTTCTCCCTAGTTTCGCATCGAAAAGAAGTAAGATCATTTCGTCTGTTGACGAGCGCCAAGCCAACTATTTTCGTGGTAAAAAAAGTAAAAATTTTAAACTCAAAATCAAAAAAAAAATTACTTGGCCATTGATTTTTTAGAGTTCTCGTACCAAAATTCAACTTGTCCCTTGTAAACGGTGACTTTGGAGCCGTCCTAGCAACGAGGCACATATTTAAAGTTATTCTGAATCGGCCTTGTTGATTCTGGCGTTGATCCGCGGGTGTTCGCACTGTCCATACCATCTTTGGGTTTCTAGAAACCCAAAGATACCACTGATCCTATTAAAAATATCGATCTTTTGTTGGTTATCGCTCACCCGTCGATTGCTTCGAGGCCTACAGGGTTGGCTTGGCTTGGTCGCTTTGTTTATTGTCCCCCACTGAAAATCAGTTATATGACTGAGAGGGTAGACTCTAAATACGAATTTATTGGATGAGCGAAGCGAAGATTCCATTTCACTACACTGGAGAAAAAAATCCGGAATGTTTTTTTTTCTTTCTTTCTTTCTGTATTTTTGTCTGTCTGTTAACACGATTCGGCTAAAAACCCATACTCCGATTGCGATGAGATTTTATGGAGGCCTTCGAAATCTCTGAACTAAGAACTGCCACGTTTTTGAGCGCAATCGAAAAATTATTTCTCATGAAAATCGCAATTTTACGATTTTTTAATTTTTTCTGCTTATAACACCTACATGCTTTATCCGATTATAATGATTTTTTTCACAGAACCTTAATTTTAAGATTAATATATTCGTGTAAAATTTGTGCGTAATCGAATAAATATTTCTTATGAAAATTTTAATATTACGATTTTTTCATTTTTTTAAATTACGATTAATTAAAAAAAAGTTTAATTTTTATTTAATTTGATTTAATTTATAAAAAATTTCTACAAAGTTCTGATTTTTTCACAGAACAACAGAAAATCCGCATAACACATGGCAGCTCAATGCACCAATTACGCTCATCCAACAACGCGGCGGGACTTAAGCGTTTTCCTAGTTTATTTATTGATGCTCTTCGATACGCGAGTAAATGTGCCTCCAGTCCGTCATAGCCTACTAATCCTTCACCAATCTTTGTCACATCTTCTCTTTTCATCTGTTGAATGCATTACACTTTGTTACTTTTGTGCATGCTTGTAGTTTCACATCGAGCCTATGGGCTCTTATTGAATGTGGAGGAAACTCTTTTTCATTTAGAGATTGACTTGTGGTATTAGATCGGGAGGGAGAAAGGAAAGGGGACGGTGTCTGTTTCATTGCAAACTCACGAGTGGGCTTTTTTGGATGAGCGTAGCGAGCGTAGCGAGCGAAGCGAAGATTCCATTTCACTACACTGGAGAAAAAAATCCGGAATGTTTTTTTTTTTTTTTTTGTATTTTTGTGTGTCTGTTAACACGATTCCGGCTAAACCGATACTCCAATTGCGAAGAAATTTTATGGAGGCCTTCGAAATCTCTGAACGAAGAACTGCCACGTTTTTGAGCGCAATCGAAAAATTATTTCTCATGAAAAATCGCATTTTTACGATTTTTTCGGTTTTTAAAAAATTCCTTCAGCTTATAACACCTACATGCTTTGTCGATTTAATGATTTTTTGACAGAACCTTAATTTCATGAATTTAGGTATTCGTGTGAAAATTGAGCGCAATCAAAAAACTATTTCTCATAAAAATCGAAATTTACGTTTTTTTCTTTTTTAAAACAATTCTTTGACTTATAACACCTACATGCTTTATCCTATTGTAATAATTTTTTCACAGAACCTTAATTTTATAAATTCATATATTGTGTAAAATTTGTGCGCAATCAAATAATTATTTCTTATGAAAATTTCAATATTACGATTTTTTCCTTTTTTAAATTACAATTAATTAAAAAAAAATTTAAGTTAATTTTTCATTTAATTTAATTTAATTTTAAAAAAGTCTTCAACTTAGTATTGTTTTTTCACAGAACAACAGAAAATCCGCATAACACATGGCAGCTCAATGCACCAATTACGCTCATCCAACAACGCGGCGGGACTTAAGCGTTTTACTAGTTGGATGAGCGTAGCGAGCGAAGCGAAGATTCCATTTCACTACACTGGAGAAAAAAATCCGGAATGTTTTTTTTTCTTTCTTTCTTTCTGTATTTTTGTCTGTTTGTTAACACGATTCCGGCTAAACTAATACTCCAATTGCGATGAAATTTTATGGGGGGCTTCGAAATCTCTGAACTGCCACGTTTTTGAGCGCAATCGAAAAATTATTTCTAATGAAAATCGCAAATTTATGATTTTTTTCGATTTTTAAAAAATTTCTTCGACTTATAACATCTACATGCTTAATCCGATTTTAATGATTTTTTTACAGAATCTTAATTTTATGAATTAAGATAAGATATTCGTGTGAAATTTGAGAACAATCGAAAAATTATTTCTCATGAAAATCGAAATTTTACGGGTTTTTTCGTTTTTTAACAATTCTTTCACTTATAACACCTACATGCTAAAGTCAGAAGTTTTTTAACTTCTGATTTGGACTTAAGTCCATCAGTTATTGTCTTAGGAGTTTGTAAACGGTGACTTTGGAGCCGTCCTAGCAACGAAGCACATAATAAATTTCAGAGTTGTTCTGAATCGGCCTTGTTGATTCTGGCGTTGATTCGCGGGTGTTCGCACTGTCCATACCACTGATTACTATATTTCCTATTAAAAATATCGATCTTTGGTTGGTTATCGCTCACTCGTCGATTGCGTCGGGGCCTGCAGGGTTGGCTTGGTCGCTTTGATTTAAAGTCCCCCACTGAAAATCAGTTATATATAACTGAGTGGGTAGACTCTAAATAAAATTTATTTATTATTATTTATTTATTTATCCTATTGTAATGATTTTTTTACAGAACCTTAATTTATGAATTATTATATTCGTGTAAAATTTGAGCGCAATCGAATAATTATTTGTTATGAAAATAGCAATTTTACGATTTTTTTCTTTTTTTAAAGTTACGATTAAGAAAAAGTAGAAAGAATAAAGTTAATTTTTTATTTAATTTAATTTAAGTTAAAAAAAAATCGATTAAGTAATAATTTTTTACAAAACAACAGAAAATCCGCATAACACATGGCAGGTCAATGCACCAATTACGCTCATCCAACAACGCGGCGGGACTTAAGCGTTTTCCTAGTATTGTAGCATGGGGTTAGCGAGAAACGAGAGGATTGGTTGGGATGGAGGCGGTCGGCGGTCCTACCCTTGCTTACACCAAATTGACATACTCGCTCACTCGGTCCAAAGAGCTCCGTCTTCCAAATTTTATATTTGGATGAGCGTAGCGAGCGAAGCGAAGATTCCATTTCACTACACTGGAGAAAAAAATCCGGAATGTTTTTTTTTTCTTCTTTTCTTTTCTTTTTTTTTTGTATTTTTGTGTGTCTGTTAACACGATTCTGGCTAAACCGATACTCCGATTGTGATGAAATTTTATGGAGGCCTTCGAAATCTCTGAACTTAGAACTGCCACGGTTTTGAGCGCAATCGGGAAATTTTTTCTCATAAAAAACGAAATTTAACGATTTTTTTCGAATTTTAAAAAATTCTTCGACTTATAACTCCTACATGCCTTATTCGAATGTAATGATTTTTTCACAGAACCTTAATTTTATGAATTTAGATATTCGTGTGAAATTTGAGCGTAATCGAAAAATTATTTCTCATGAAAATCGAAATTTTACGTTTTTTTTTTCTTCTTGGATGAGCGTAGCGAGCGTAGCGAGCGAAGCGAAGATTCCATTTCACTACACTGGAGAAAAAAATCCGGAATGTTTTATTTCCCTGTATTTTTGTCTGTTTGTTAACACGATTCCGGCTAAACCGATACTCCAATTGCGATGAAATTTTATGGAGGCCTTCGAAATCTCTGAACTTAGAACTGCCACGTTTTTGAGCGCAATCAAAAAATTATTTCTCATGAAAATCGCAATTTTACGATTTTTTTCGTTTTTAAAAAATTCTTCGACTTATAACACCTACCTACATGCTTTATCCGATTGTAATGATTTTTTCACAGAACCTTAATTTTATGAATTTATATTATTCGTGTGAAATTTGAGCGTAATCGAATAATTATTTCTTATGAAAATTTCAACATTACGATTTTCCTTTTTTAAAATTACGATTAATTAAAAAAAATAAGTTAATTTTTTATTTAATTTGATTTAATAAAAAAAAAAAATTCAACAAAGTTCTGATTTTTTCACAGAACAACAGAAAATCCGCAAAAACACATGGCAGCTCAATTCACCAATTACGCTCATCCAACAACGCGGCGGGACTTAAGCGTTTTCTTAGTTAAAACAATTCTTTGACTTATAACACCTACATGCTTTATCCTATTGTAATGATTTTTTCATAGAACCTTAATTTTATGAATTTAATATATTTGTGTTAAATTTGAGCGCAATCAAATAACTATTTCTTATGAAAATTGCAATTTTACGATTTTTTTCTTTTTAATAATTACGATTAATTTAAAAAAAATCAGTTGATTTTTTATTAAATTGAATTTATTAAAAAAAAATCTTCGACTAAGTAATGATTTTTTCACAGAACAACAGAAAATCCGCATAACACATGGCAGCTAAATGCACCAATTACGCTCATCCAACAACGCGGCGGGACTTAAGCGTTTTCCTAGTTCTAAGAACAGCATATTACCTGATTGATGATCAATACATATATAGGTACATAGATACTACTATACCCCTCCCCTAGGTATTTCATATCTATGGATTAGTATGAATGTAGGCGGCCCAAAACCTTCTCAGCCCTACCGACCGGCCCTCCTGGCATTTGTCCGGTCGACAGAGTAATCATTGGACAGAAATTGTCAACCAAAAAGCTCAACCATCAACGCGACTAAAAAAGCGATCGCGAAGCGGCCTAGTTTATCAAAATATGAAAGCCCTTCTGTTGAAACAATAGAAAATCCCGCCATTCTTCACATTTTAACGTGTTTGGTGTTTGCAGGTTGCACAGCATGCTGGTTTATCGCGCGGAGTCGGTGCAGAGCATGGTGCAGAGCGCAGATGTTGTGCGCAACTTGTTGGTTTGAAAGAGAAGACGCCATTTTCGCCCATGGCCGGTCGGCAACTTCTGGTTTATTGTGCAGCACGTTGTGTAATTTTCAATTTTATGCATTCCGTTCTCGCCGATCAGGCATTTAAGTGATTTGTAATGAATCTTGAGCTTCTTGGTAAGTGTTTAACGATAATTAAGTTCAAGGCTAGGGCCTACATATTAATTGTGTCGTATCTTTCTTAGAATAGGGCCTAGGCCTAGGCCTAATAGGGCCTAGAAGACATGGGAGACCCACCCGTCTCTCGTGCAATGCGAGCATGAGATGTTGATGAACAAATAAGGTTAGAGCCCAGGCCTAGGGCTTAGTTCCTGATAAGGTCGAACTCAATAACTTAGCTTAGGCCCCCACAGGTATCCCTTTGGAGAGTGGTTCACGCCCTGACGAGCCGTGAATGTAAGGCTAAATTCTCGCTTCAATTTTGCCGATCCCGGTAATGCGCATGCGCGAGCAATTTGGTAATTCTTCTGTAAACCGTAGTGGAAAAAACGAAAATATGTTTAATAATGCCCAGTTCACATAAAGTCGTACCGGGTAAAGTTAAGCTAGGCCTAGCTAGACCAGTTATAAGAAGCAGCATCTGGAAAAAGCATAGACCCTAGGGAACACATAGCCCTACACCACGTTTATCACGGTAAAACTACAGTATAGGGTAGGGTTACCATAAGTGTCTCAGCAAAAAAGAGTACATTTCGTTCACAGACATTCGCAGACTACAAGGGGTCTGGGGCGGAGCCCCAGCCGCCGGAGGCAAAATTTTTTTTGGACATTTTTACCGTCAGGATAGCGTTTAGAGCGATCTGAACAAGGGTCAAGGAAGGACAGTGGTGCCGACGCCTTTTAAATTGAGGGGTTATTTTTTAAATGAACACTACATTTTATGACAAAACTAAGACAAGTGGCCTAGGTCTACAACACTTCCTAACGTACGCCGTACGACGTGGACACAAGGCACGAAACGTACGGAAATGGTAACTAAATCACGTGATAGTACACTGCTTGCTGCACAGCCTGGCGTGTTGTGACACGCTCGGACATGATCGGCTGCTCGTATTCGGCGATTTTACGGTCGTTGAATCATGGTTGGATGGTAAGTGAGGGGGCGGAAGGGTGCGCATGCGCCTCTGCATGGAATTGGGTGAAATAACCGGACATTTGCATTATTTTGAAAAAACCGCCCGGACAGACATAAAAAAAGAGGACATGTCCGGCTTTAACCGGACGTATGGTAACCCTAGTATAGGGTAGGTCCTAGGCCTACCCCGCTTCGCGCGCAAATTTTTTAACGAATACTGCCAACCGCGTAACAACAAGTATCTTCAACCTCGTTTTTAACGGAAAGGATAGGGTTACCATAAGTGTCTCAGCAAAAAAGAGGACATTTCGTTCACAGACATTCGCGAACTACAAGGGGTCTGGGGCGGAGCCCCAGCCGCCGGAGGCGAATTTTTTTTTGGACATTTTTACCGTCAGGATAGCGTTTAGAGCGATCTGAACAAGGGTCAAGGAAAGGACAGTTGTGCCGACGCCTTTTATATTGAGGGGTTATTTTTAAATGAACACTATTTTTTATGACGAAACTAAGACAAGTGGCCTAGGCCTACAACACTTCCTTACGTACGCCGTACGACGTGGACACAAGGCACGAAACGTATGAAATGGTAACTAAATCACGTGACAGTACACTGCTTGCTGCACAGCCTGGCGTGTTGTGACACGCTCGGACATGATCGGCTGCTCGTATTCGGCGATTTACGGTCGGTGGATGGTAATGGGATGGTAAGTGAGGGGGCGGAAGGGTGGCGCATGCGCCTCTGCATGGAATTGGGTGAAATAACCGGACATTTGCATTATTTTGAAAAAGCCCCCCGGACGCCCGGACAGACATCAAAAAAGAGGACATGTCCGGCTTTAACCGGACGTATGGTAACCCTAGGAAAGGATTTTGGGTGCGCTCTTATCGATTATATCCTAGAACTAGCGCGGCGCACTGTAGCCAGCGGAAAGTTCGGCTAACCTAGCGTAAGTAGCTGTTAATATAAAGTAAGTAGTAACAAGGCAAATTTATTGTTTTGTTAATGTAGTTACTATCGCATTGTGTAAGTTGGCTGCAGTGGAGATGCGCGCCGCACGTCGGTTTGAACCGTGGTACCCTACCCTATACTGTAGTATTACCTTTATCACTCGAGCCGAGTCCGGACTGAAACATACGAACTGACCTGAGTACGAACTGAAATTGCCTGCTAAACACCTCGGTACGGACTGAGTCCAGCTCGGTAACAAAGCCGCGCCGAGCTCGGTTGTGCGTGCTGAGATAGGCCTATGCGTGATAAACGCAAGCGAACACTCAAATGACAGCTCACGGCCATCTTTATAATTAAATCACCTCAAAGAAATCTACGAGACAGTGCGCTAGCCGTGTTCGACTAATCGATTAGTCGTGAAGCAGCAGCTCGACAAAAGTATCTAGTGGACCCTGAGCTGATGTCAGTCACGTTTAACAATCGGTGATATTTTGTAAAACCATGCCTCCGTTGAGTACGAACTGAGTTCGTATAATCTAGTTCGGACTCGGCCCGTGTGGTAAACGTTAGTGAACTGAACTGAAAATTCAGTTCGCACCCAAGTCAGTCCGGACTCGGCTCGAGTGATAAACGTGGTAATAATAATATTGTTTACATAGTCCCTAAGTTGTCATAAGGTTTAGTTATGGTAAAGCCCAGTTCACGTAAAGTAGTACTTGTTTAGTCGTAGGCCTAGGCCTAGTTATGTATATAAGAAGCAGATGAAGCATAGGGAACACATATTATTGTTCACATAGGCCTACTGTCACAAGGTTTAGTCGTAGGCCTATGGTTTAGTCGTAGTCGTACCGGTAGTCATAAGCAAGTTGAAAATGTTCATCTTTCTTACGACTAAACCACAAATTCCTAGGACTAGCAAATCAGAACTTGATACATCATATTCATAACAGACCAATGAGATGATACCTACTTTCAGAGTCAGTGATGCAACTATGATGAGTCAGTTGAGACTTTGAGAGACTGCAATTTGGTTCCCGATTCTATCAAGGTTTTACACGAATGACGTCGTATCTAAATGCCAAAGAGCTTCGACAAAATAACGACGCATCTTTACGCGAAGTTCTTTGTTAAAACTGGGAACCACGCCCTCAAAATCTTATAGCCTACTGCCTACCATACGACTAGGACAAAACCTTACCACTTTACAACCCTCGACAATCCCACTCGCAATTTGCAAGTGAAAATTTGTTGCTTGCGAGTTGGCAAATTGACACTAGGGATGGGAAAAAGTGTTTAATTTCCTAAACGTTTAACCCCTTAAAATTTTTTATAAATTTTAGGTGGGCGGAGGCCTAGGTTTTACAACAAAAATCGTAATTTTGTACTTATGACCTGCCTCGTCGGCAGGTCATGTACAAAATTACAGGGTAGGGTAATTAACAACGGTTTTATTCTCACACTCGCATTTAATGACCCAACGCTTCCACCATGTGTAACAGATAAGATTCAAAACACAGCCTGGGACCCGGCACCTCCACCAAAATTACGCCTACGCACTTTTAGAAAATTTTCAGTCTTATTTGTTAGTCTGTGTTTGTGTAGGCTCCAAAAGTGATACAAAAACATTTCGTTTATTAAAAAAAAAAAAAAAAAAAAAAAAATTTTGCTAGGCTATCACGTTTGTATACGTTTATTTAAACGAACTGAAATTGCCTGCTAAACACCTCGGTACGGACTGAGTCCAGCTCGGTAACAAAGCCGCGCCGAGCTCGGTTGTGCGTGCTGAGATAGGCCTATGCGTGATAAACGCAAGCGAACACTCAAATGACAGCTCACGGCCATCTTTATAATTAAATCACCTCAAAGAAATCTACGAGACAGTGCGCTAGCCGTGTTCGACTAATCGATTAGTCGTGAAGCAGCAGCTCGACATAAGTATCTAGTGGACCCTGAGCTGATGTCAGTCACGTTTAACAATCGGTGATATTTTGTAACACCATGCCTCCGTTGAGTACGAACTGAGTTCGTATAATCTAGTTCGGACTCGGCCCGTGTGGTAAACGTTAGTGAACTGAACTAAAAATTCAGTTCGCACCCAAGTCAGTCCAGACTCGGCTCGAGTGATAAACGTGGTAATAATAATATTGTTTACATAGTCCCTAAGTTGTCATAAGGTTTCGTTGTATGGTAAAGCCCAGTTCACGTAAAGTAGTACTTGTTTAGTCGTAGGCCTGGCCTAGTTATGTATATAAGAAGCAGATGAAGCATAGGGAACACATATTATTGTTTACATAGGCCTACTGTCACAAGGTTTAGTCGTAGGCCTATGGTGTAGTCGTACCGGTAGTCACTCATAAGCAAGTTGAAAATGTTCATCTTTCTTACGACTAAACCACAAATTCCTACGACTAGCAAATCAGAACTTGATACATCATATTCATAACAGACCAATGAGATGATACCTACTTTCAGAGTCAGTGATGCAACTATGATGAGTCAGTTGAGACTTTGAGAGACTGCAATTTGGTTCCCGATTCTATCAAGGTTTTACACGAATGACGTCGTATCTAAATGCCAAAGAGCTTCGACAAAATAACGACGCATCTTTACGCGAAGTTCTTTGTTAAAACTGGGAACCACGCCCTCAAAATCTTATAGCCTACTGCCTACCATACGACTAGGACAAAACCTTACCACTTTACAACCCTCGACAATCCCACTCGCAATTTGCAAGTGAAAATTTGTTGCTTGCGAGTTGGCAAATTGACACTAGGATGGAAAAGTGTTTAATTTCCTAAACGTTTAACCCCTTAAAATTTTTTATAAATTTTAGGTGGGCGGAGGCCTAGGTTTTACAACAAAAATCGTAATTTTGTACTTATGAACTGCCTCGTCGGCAGGTCATGTACAAAATTACAGGGTAGGGTAATTAACAACGGTTTTATTCTCACACTCGCATTTAATGACCCAACACTTCCACCATGTGTAACAGATAAGATTCAAAACACAGCCTGGGACCCGGCACTTCCACCAAAATTACGCACTTTTAGACAATTTTTGGCCTAATTTGTTAGTCTGTGTTTGTGTAGGCTCCGAAAGTGATACAAAAACATTAAGTTTATTAAAAAAAAAAAAAAAAAAAAAAAAATTTTTTTACTATCACGTTTATACGTTTATTTAAAACACTGAACGTTTAAACTCTACATGCGCGTTTAAAGTGGCTCGAGCGAGTGTACCAACGGACTCAAGAGTAGGCCTATAATATTGTTATTGAGCTACAACTGATAAAATAGGGCCTACTTGGTATTTTTATATCAGATACAGGGCTCGAAAATTTCCATGCCCGAGTTGCCCGGGGCAACTAACACTCCAGGCACGGGCAACTATAATTTATAGTTAGTTGCCCGTACGGGCAACCAACAAATTCGGTTAAAAACTCGAATTGCGTAAGATTTCATCGACAGGCGACAGACGCTCGACGTAGTTCCAAGCACTTGCCACAGGCTGCACCACACACCACTATAATCTCATTTCAATCGATATCGACCTTTCGACTTTACCCATGATTCACTGCTGTCGAGAAAATGGAGATCCGAGACTTGTTTATGCCTAACTTCTCCGTTTCGTAAAATTCCAACCATTTCTGACACTTTTAAACTATTGCGTAATATTGAACCATTCTTTAATGGATATACAGAACTTTTTTAACTGTAGGCCTAGTGGAGTAGCTTCAACGTCTCTGACTACGCCTACTTTAAGCCACTCATAATTAACGAAGATGAGATAGGCCTAAGCCTAGCTAATGAACCTGTCAAAAAGGTAAAATATGACCGAGAAAAAGTATGATAAAAAGCGGGTGCGTAAAGTTAATGACTCGCGGCTATTGTTAAAATGAAGAAAATTGTTGTACATTATATTAAAAGAAAGAACATTATTGTGTCAACCTTGAATTGAGTCTGGGCAACTAAAATTTTGGGCCACTTGACCGGCTGGGCAAGTAGATTTTTTAAAATTTGTCAAGCCCTGAGATAATTTTACAACTGTAGGCCTAATTTATTTTACTACTGTATGGTAAGTATTAATATATTTTTAATTGTTACATTTTAGGAAAACATATTTATTTTCATCTCTTATTGGTAGGCTACAGTTGCTAACTGACTAGTAGGCCTAAGTATTTGCCAACCTCGGAAATCTAAACGTTTCATCAAAATAACACGTTAATCACTTAATTACCTATTGGGCCTATGGACGAAATAATGCTGTGTTCGTTAAACACTAGGAAGCTTCGCAAACGCTTTTTCAGGCGCGTTCTTGGATGAGCGTAATTGGTGCATTGAGCTGCCATGTGTTATGCGGATTTTCTGTTGTTCTGTGAAAAAATCATTACTTAGGCCTAGTCGAAGATTTTTTTTTAGTTAAATTAAATTAAATAAAAAATTAACTTAGGGCCTAAATTTTTAATTAGGCCTAGGGGTAGGGGAGAGGGGGGCACATGTGGACTGATTTTTTCATTTGCTCATAAAAGACCCAAAATAAAAGTTTTTTTAGATTTTCCTTTTGTAGGTGATTTGTTGGGTCTTTACCATGCATTTAACACTAAAGTCATTTTTTTCATAATTACATTTGTACTAGAACTTTTTATTTTTAAAATGTATTACAATTGTCCACATGTGCCCCTCAAGGGCACATGTGGACTGCCTAGGGGCACATGTGGACACATTATAAAAGTACCACAAATGAGGTAATTAACATTAATTTAGGCTTAAGACAATTTACGTTTAATAATAATAAGCCATTATAATAGTTTATAATGAAGTAAATAAAGTTTAGTTGATATTGTAATCTTTAAGATCTACAGAAAAAGCGAAATTTCCAGCGGCTCGAGCTGTACCGCCAACCAAAAATGGTTCTGGTAGCTTAGCAATGATATCGTCACGGTCAACTTCCGTTTGATCCTCACTCTCGGGAAACTTAAATTGGTTGTTGCCAGTGTTTTTGCGAAGCCACTTGACTAGCAAAACTTCACGTGATACAACTTTCTCAATCCGCCCTACATAAAAGAGTTTAGTTTTTTTAGTGTGAAATTTGGCAAGGACAAATTCATTCGCACAAAGAGTTTCGTCATGAAGAAGTGTGGGAAGCTCAACGTTCTCTTCGTCAGAAAGACTGTCTATTCCCATATCTTCATCATCTAATCCAAAGCTAGCTTCCGATTCAGAACTAGAGTCTGTAGGCCTGGGCACAAACACAGTTTGATTTTTAAATTTCAATTTTTTTGCAGTTGCACTTTTACGATTGAGCTTAGCAGCTCTGATGGATTGCATTTCTTGGAGTCGATTTTTTTCTGGTGTATCCGTATACACTCTCGATTTCCCTTTTCGACTTTTACTTGACGCTTCCTTGGCTCGGCTTTTTGAAATGGACGAACAGTCTCTGGCGTCAACTTTGTAGGCACAGGGTGTACACATTGTAGGTCTACTGACGTTGAAGGCTCATTTGGCTTAAGCCTACTGGTGGAAGCAATAACTTCATCTACAGGCCTACCTAAAAGTGCAAGCAAAAACACATAAGAATTTTGTTGAGTTGGCAAGTCTAATTAAAGGAGGAATATTTTTGATGAACTTACCTTCTTGCAGGCCTACAGCTGTTGCTTGTGTTGCAGTAGCATTTGTAGTAGCGGGATCTAAACGATCTGTCACATAGGATCCCATGAAATCTTCGTCTGAAAACACTAGCTTGTTTACAGGCCATATTCCGGGAGTAGAGAATGATTTTGTGATGTTATGAACAGTGAAAGATTGTAAGTAGGGCCTGGCTGTAAGTTCTGCAACATCATAAATGGTTATTCTCTTTGATTTACTGGTAGCCACCCAGTCATTGAAAGCCACTTTCAACTTTCCCTTAAATGGACCAAACACTGCCACGTCCAGTGGTTGAAGCCGGTGCGAGCAATGCGGGGGGAATGAAACCATAACTATTCCGTTGTCTCTGGCATACGATATTGCATCAAGTGAACAATGGCTTTCGTGGTTATCAAGAAGTAACAATATTGGATTATTCTTACTAGAATGTGTGAAGATATGGATATGCTTCAAGACATCAACAAATATTTCAGAATTCATCCAACCGCTTTGTGCTGCTCGGCCCATACTGCCTTCTGGAGCACCTTTCAAGAAGTTGTCTTTGTAGTTTTTCCTGGGGAAAACATAACAAGGAGGAACTGTATTACCGGCAGCAGAAATAATGCCGCAAAACGTCACTAAAATCTCCTCTTTCAGCGGAGACTGCTTGGCCAACTTGTTTTTTACCACATTTGGCAATTACACGAGGACTTTGCTGCACTGTTGTTACACCGGTCTCGTCGATATTAAAAATTCTCTCTGGTGTAAACTTATATCTTTTCATAACGTCATCATAATTGTGGAAGAACTCGGCAACATTAGTTTTATTAAAACCGGTTGAGCGTGCGAGACTTGTATTCTCAGGTTTACGCAGGGAAAGATTGGGATGACGTTTCATGTAACTTTTCATCCAGTCCACTCCACTTTGTTTCATTTCATTCCATTTTTCCGGAATCTTCTTCTTTAGTATAACAGCGTAATCATATGCGAGAGTTCTTGCCTGCTGATAGGTCAAACCATAAAGCATGCTTGAAGATTTTAAAAATAATCTTCAAGATCTTTTTCCTCTGCAGTAGAAAATACCTGGTGACTCGTATATTTCGACCCATAACGGCCCAAGTCAGGAGGCCTATCGATCTCCATATCACTATCGTTTCCCGAATCGCTATTTACAGCGGCAATTCTAGCCCTTTCCTGTTTGACTCTCTTAAAAAGCATAGACTTTGTCAGATTGTACCTTGTTGCAGCCTCACGTATAGGTACGTGATCAATTATAACACAGGCAGTGGCCTTCGATACATCTTCTTCCACTATCGAGGAACGCTCCGTTTTCCTTACGTAATTCCTGACCATTCTGAAAGCAAGTTAAATATTGCTTAGACTAATTAGGTCTACCCAGATATCACACTCCTAGTCTTACATCAGCTTAATGTCTCCAATGACTTAGGAAGCCTACTTAGGGATAGGGCCTAACTTTAAATCTAGGCCTAAGCATGGGCCTTAAACTGGTCCAAAGCCTAGGCCCAATAACTATTACTGTAGGGCATAGCCTACAAATAAAATAAGTCTAGACTTACTTCAGAAGGTGTACATTGAAGTAATTATTGTTTTAAAGGCATTTAACCATAGAAATACATTGTCCACATGTGCCCCCAAAATATGTCCACATGGTGGCTTAAAACCATATTTCACATTCCAATTATTTTTCTAAATTCCATTTAAAGGTTAGAATTAAAACAATACTTGATTAATAAACTTCATGAATGTATGTTTTTAGAATAATATAACTCAAATTATAAACAAGCTTATTAGAGTGGATGCTAACAGATATAAAATGTTGGCCAAACTTACTTTCAGGAGCCCAGAAATGTGATGTTGTATTCCTCTGCCTTACAGCTGTGGAATGATGTGAAACTTGCTAGGAATTGTAGAAACACAGTTTGCACCACACTTGATTTTTGCGGGAATTTAAAACAAGTAGAACATCCTTATATTAGCTTGTCCACATCTGCCCCATGTCCACATGTGCCCCCTCTCCCCTAATCGTAATAAAAAATAAAAAAAATCGTAAAATTGCAATTTTCATAAGAAATACCTAATTATTCAATTGCGCTCAAATTTAACACGAATATATTAATTGGATGAGCGTAGCGAGCGAAGCGAAGATTCCATTTCACTACACTGGAGAAAAACATCCGGGATGTTTTTCTTTTTTTTCTTTTTGTATTTTTGTGTGTCTGTTAGCACGATTCCGGCTAAACCGATCTCCAATTGCGATGAAATTTTATGGGGACCTTCGAAATCTCTTAACTTAGAACTGCCACGTTTTTGAGCGCAACCAAAAAATTATTTCTCATGAAAATCGCAATTTTACGATTTTTTTTCGATTTTTAAGAAATTTCTTCGACTTATAACACCTAGGCCTACATGCTTTATCCGATTGTAGGCCTAATGATTTTTTCACAGAACCTTTAAATAAATAAATAAATTGTATTTAGAGTCTACCCACTCAGTTATGTAACTGATTTTCAGTGGGGGACTTTAAATCAAAGCGACCAAGCCAACCCTGTAGGCCCCGACGCAATCGACGAGTGAGCGATAACCAACCAAAGATCGATATTTTTAATAGGAAATATAGCAATCAGTGGTATGGACAGTGCGAATACCCGCAAATCAACGCCAGAATCAACAAGGCCGATTCAGAACAACTCTGAATTTATTATGTGCTTGGTGACCTTTATTTTATGAATTAATATATTCGTGTGAAATTTGAGCGTATTCGAAAAATTATTTCTTATGAAAATCACAATTTTACGATTGTTTTCGATTTTGTAAATTTCAACTTAACATCTACTACATGCTTTAACCAATTGTTCTGATTTTTTCACAGAACCTTAATTTTATGAATTAATATATTCGTGTGAAATTTGAGCGTAATTGTAAAATTATTTCTTAATAAAATCTCAATTTTGCTTGTTTTCGTTTAAACAAAATTATGCTCATCCAACAACGCGCCTAAAAAAGCGTTTGCGAAACTTCCTAGTTCATAAAATTAAGGTTCTGTGAAAAAATCATTACAATAGGATAAAGCATGTAGGCCTAGGTATAAGTCAAAGAATTGTTAAAAAACAAAAAAAAAAAAACTTCATGAGAAATAATTTTCCGATTATGCTCAAATTCCATTTGAGTATTTTAATTCATAAAATTAAGGTTCTGTGAAAAAATCATTAAAATCGGATAAAGCAATGTAGGCCTAGGTGTTATTATAAGTTGAAGATATTTAAAAAAAAATAAAAACAAAATCGTGAAATTACGATTTTTATCAGAAATAAAGTTTTGATTGCGCTCAAAAACGTGGCAGTTCTAAGTTTAGAGATTTCGAAGACCTCCAGAAAATTTCATCGCAATTGAAGTATCGGTTTAGCCGGAATCGTGTTAACAAACACACAAAAATACAAACAAAAAAAAGAAAAACATTCCGGATTTTTTTCTCCAGCGTAGTGAAATGGAATCTTTGCTTCGCTCGCTACGCTCATCCAATTAAACATACAATATGATTGGCTTTCATGTAATTATACACAATAAATATACGATATGTAATAGTTGGAAACTTCTTCTTGAGAGTTTGGCCAACCTGATATTTAACTTGGCAACATGGCACGGGCTGGCTTCCCATTCAGACCGAGTGGATGCGTCAAGAGAACTGCCACCTCGAAAGTGTTTCATACCAAAGGAAACAGTAATTGCATACACATGCTATGTACAGAGACGTCAATTTCATTCAAGAAATATTGGGTTAGGCTTTAAAAGTATTAAAAGTCTCCTAATTGCCATTACAAAACTTTTGTGCTCGTTTTGAGTCCGCGTGCATTTCTGGGCTGCAAAAGTATCGCATTGGACCGGCCGGACTCTGTAGTCGCTGCTGGCCCAATGGTTAGAGTACGCGCTTTCCACGCGAAAGGTTGCCGGTTCGAGTCTCGATAGGGAAAACTTTTTTACTTCTTTTAACTCATCCCATCATTATTGTTCACTTCTTATCTATGACGGGTATGATTTTTATAACTTTTCATTGGAAATTACTCGAACACGAAGACATTCTTCCCTCAACATTTGGCTAGGGCTAGGCTATAAAGTCAATTCTCAACAATCTCAATTTGGCGGCCTATTTTCTCGTAATAATATAACAATAATATAAAACGACCAGTGCGTATAGGGGTATTATGTTTTCATGCCGGTCAATGATGTTCTCGGATTGCTCCGTGAGCATTTTCCTCCCGTGTTATCTCTCGCGGTGGCTAAGGCGAACATAACATACTGCTGTAGGCCTACCTCCCAGCCTCGGCGCTACGTCACAGTGTGTGACGTCATGCAGCGTTGCCAAGTCTTTCAGGCGCTTCGACTTCTTTTAAAGTATGCGGTAACTTTGATCTACAATATCGCGAGAATTAATTCGGGAAGGTGATTGTTTCCAAAGCTTGTTGTTAAGAGGATGGAATAATGAAAATATTAAGCCATTTTTTAATAATGTGTTGAATATTTTGGATGTTCTACGACACATTTAGTGAAAGAAAGTATGGTTTTTTGCTCCTCACCTACCATGTTAGAAGATAGGAAATTCCATCTCATTAAAAATTAAAATGATGATTCCTTAAAATTTAATTCGGGAACATACTTTCTTCTATGGCAATTATTAAAAAGCACACTTTCAGCAATAGCGTATGTGAATTGTGGGCAGATCTGAAATAAGGTCAGTTATGATGGAGCCACTTTAATTACAAAATAGTATATAGGCCTATATGTAGGCCCTATTAATAGTATCATACATACATACATACATACATACATACATACATACATACATACATACATACATACATACATACATACATACCATACTAAATAATAAAATACCATAATGACCATGTCACTAACAAATAGCCTAATCATCTTTCATCACAATTGTCTGATTTGTCTGATCTTATTAATACAAAGGCCTACTGCCAAAAGCCAATGATACAGTACAAGTTAAAAATATTACATTATTAGGTAGGCCTACTTACTTGGATAAAAAGAAATGAATAAGAAGAACATTAATTTCCAAATTCAATTACTATTGTATTGTGATTGAAATTGAAATATTGAAATATCAAACTCTACATTCACGTTTAAACGACTCACTCATCATACCTTTACAAAAATTCACTAAATATTTGCACCCCCTGACCGAACAGTTGACAGGTGAAGGACCAAAGTGGCCCAAAGTTACTAAATCTTTACTTACAGTTACACTTAACTTTCACTCTGGCCTTATTGTATGTTTTGTTTCAGAATCATTTGGCCAGAACTACCCCGAGGAGTTTGATGGGTCTCTGGATTGCATCTCGCTCGCCGTCACTTGTGCGTTTAATAAACGAGGCACCCTATTGGCAGTCGGTTGCAATGACGGGCGAATTGTCATCTGGGATTTTCTTACGAGAGGAATCGCCAAGATAATTAGCGCCCATGTTCATCCGGTCTGTTCTTTGAGGTAGGAGGTGCAGCATTATGCATTTTAAAGCAAAGCGTGATCAATGAGTGTACTCATTACTGTTTATCTTGTAAACTGCAACTAAACCCAGCGCAGCATTCAAGGTAAATGATTGTGTTTTCGTCGTTAATGTTATCTATTCTTGAGTTTGTGACAGGAAAATGTTAGGCCTATTGTTTTACATGTGGTATTCTGTAAGCAACATTTTTATATTTAGGTCTAATAAAGTTTTACAATTAAAATGACAGTGTTTAATTTAGGCTTTACATGACCACCAGGAATGACATCCCACCACTGCTATTGGTACCAGGAGGCCTATTAGAGGTCTGCACGGGCCCGGGCTTGGCCCGCGGGCCGGGTAGGCCCGGGCTCGGGCCTTGTTTTGCATTTTAAGCCGGGCCCGGGCCTGCTTTTCACTGAATGAGAAGGGCTTTTTTCGGGCTTTATGATGTAATTTGAAATCGGTATTTGCGATTGCGATCATAGAAATGTTCCTCGACCAAAATTTCACCGTTTTGTTTCTCGTAATAGTTCATTTCATCCCCACCGTGACGTTTATTCATATATCCGATGGTAAAAACTAAAAAATCCACATGCAGTTGCTTTGAGTTTAACCTCTGAACGGGCTGTAACGGGCCTACTTACACTTATGGCGGGCCCGGGCCGGGCCCGGGCTTTGATAATTTAATTTAATACGGGCCCGGGCCGGGCTTCTAGAAGTAGGCCCGTGCAGACCTCTAAGGCCTATTGTAGGTCTATTGTGTGGGCATATCTCCTGAATAGGCCTATCTGAATTTTGACACTCACAGTCTATCCGTTTGTGGTTGCATCGCATTAACAAATAATTTTGTTCTAATTTTTTCCTTTTTCCTTACCTTTTAGCCTACACAATACACATTTTAAAATTTGCAGTCCAGTTTGAATCAATTAGTGTGGGAAAGGCCAACTTGCTAGTTAAATTTAGACTGGAGAAGGGTTGACTACCTGTCAACCCTTCTCCAATCCAAACTAATCCAATTTGAATTAATTTATTGTTACGGTATTTTGGGTGTTCATTTTTTTTTGGGTAGGCCTACTGGTAGGCGAGGCATAGACTCTAGGTCTAATCACTAATCATTTTTTATTTTTTATTAACGAGAGAGATCAGCGACTGAGTTTTGCATTGGAACTCGGATGGGAATTCATTTTTATGTGCGTCGTCTGTCATTTGTGCTGGACCTATTTAAAATACAGTAAGATCTCTCTTATCCGATCTCCTCTTATCCGATGTTCCGTGTTAACCGAGCCGCCAAAAAAAAAAAAAAATAAAAAATAAAATTAAAAAAAAATTAAAGTTTTAAATACGTAAATAAAACATAAAAATAATTACAGACGCCGCGCCGCACTTTTTTAAATGTACTCGCATACATTTGTAGGCATGCCTTACGAGTGAGTGCAAAGAAGATAGATCGGCGATATATCTCGACTTTCGAGCAGTGTGCATCAGTGTACTGAGCGTATAGAGTTCAGTGGTCAGTGTGCGTCGGGCGCATCGCCGGTAAGCGTCAGTGCCACCCACTGTGCATATAGAGTTCAGTGTGCGTCGCGCGCATGCGCGTGCGCATACGATCCAGCCATCTCACACACAGCTGTTCAAAGATGGTCGTTGTGGAACTAGATGCAATCATGTTTCAACCGATTCACGAAATTCGTAATCACGACGCATTGAATTGTTATTCCTGGGCTTATCTTATTTCTTTCCCAGACTTATCTTGCGTCGTGAGCTTCAGCGCGGGCATAGTAGTGAGAGGTTTTCCCACATGAGAAAGAGAGCTAGGCCTAGGCCTATGTTTGCATTGTAGGCCTAGGCCTACTGCGTCGAGTTTAGGCCTAGGCCTAGGCCTAGACATACGTTTTTATTACGACATGTAGCCTAATTGTGTATGTGTGTTCGTGAGCTTGAATTACAAGCTATTAAATCATTTAGTATACCCTGTATGAAGTGTATCGTGTGTATTTTATGTTCCTTTATCCATTACATGTGTCATATATCATTTTACCACATCAGGCTATGCTACGAGAGCAAATTAACAATTGATCCGCGCCATCCGAGTTTTTCGCAAATCCGAGGTGCCCCCGGTCTCATCCAACTCGGATAAGAGAGATCTTACTGTACTAATAAGATTTCATGAATAACATAATAGGCTGAAATAAGATCATGATTAATTGAAAGTTTAATGAACTTCCCTATTGTTTTTACTTAAAACAACAATCTAGTCCAATGCCGCCACAACTTTGCAACTAGCTGAGCTTTACTTTGCCGTTTTCTTATTGACTGAATTGGATAAGAGGTTTAACCCTCATTCACACAACGGTCCTCCCGTTTCCTGTCGCCAGCTGGTCCCGCAACGGCCGCAAGTTGGTGAGCGCCTCCACAGACAATAACGTCTGCATCTGGGACATCCTGTCGGGCGAGTGTGAGCAGAAGTATCGCTTCCCGTCTCCGATCCTCAAGGTGCAGTACCACCCTCGCAACGACAAGGTGTTCCTGGTCTGTCCCATGCGCCACGCCGCCGTGCTGGTTGACACGGACGGGGAGCATCAGGTGGTGCCGCTTGACGATGATGTGAGTGCCAGCCTGCGAGGACTAGGAACTAGCCCCTACATAGAATAATCCGAAACCGTAGGAAACCGGTTTTCATTTCGTAAACCGGTTTTTCGACAATCCAAGAATGACTTTTTTAAATTTGCCGCGCTTTCCCGCGCAACACAACTTACAAGGCGCATTCTCGTGTTCCCTACCACTGTGCACGCGGCGTTTTTCTTTCGTATTATAATGTCCTTTGTTCATGCCGCCAACTTGTGGCAGTGTGTTGAGTATGCCCCCCCCCCCTCCTCCTCCTGCCTTGCCACTGGCAATCTTCCAGAGATTATACTGTGTAAATTATTATCATAACTTCTGCTAGAAGTCAAAAGCTATCACCAGTGGTGATAATTGAAATTAAGCACATGGGAATAGAGATACTGCAGAGGCTGGTCTTTCCTTATCTTGTTCACTCGCCAGCATTCGGGCTCCCCCCCTGCCCCGCGACAACGCATCGTGACCTTGACTAGACTCTGACAAGATATAAAGCAGATACAAAATGATTATCCGGTTCGTAACTAAAAAAACTATTCGGTGTAGGCCTAGGCCCTACTAGGAACTATAGGCCTACGGGCCAGAATTTTATTATATATTATATTATACACGATAATCTATATTTATTATTATCAATCGATAATAATAATAATAATCATCATAACTCAGTTCCAACTATGTCGGGTTGAGTGGTGGTTTTCCACCATTATCAAGGGCATGAAACTGTAGATACTAAGCTTGCCAGACTCGGTGTTTCTTCCACATCATCTAACTCCTTCCTCTCCACCAATTTACTCCACTCTTTTCTGTCCTCCCACAGCTTTACTTTTGCCACATGCTCCCACACTTCATTCCGTTTTCCAACGTCTTCTTGAATTAATCTTTCCCATTTTTCTCTTGGTCTTCCTACTCTTCTTTTCCCCTCCTCTGCCGCTTCAAATTCTCTTCTTGGAATCCTCTCCCTGTCCATCCTTTTCATATGTCCAAACCATCTTAGACGTTCTCTTCCTAGCTTAAACTTCAATCTCTCCAATCCCAGTTCTTTCCTTATTTCCTTAATTCTTATCTTGTCCATCTTTGTAACTCCCTTTATACTTCTTAAAAACTTCATTTCTGCTGCTTCCAGCTGACTCTCTTCTTTTGTTCCCACTGCCCATGTTACTGCCCCATATGTTAATATAGGTACAAAATATGCCTTATACAGCAAAATTTTACATTTTTGTGGGAACAACTCATTCCATAGTAACTTTCTCACCAATTGGTAAAACCCTTCTGCTTTTTGCACTCTAGATGACACTTCCCTACACACTTTTGCATCTTTTGTCAATATACTTCCCAAATATTTTAATTCTTCTTTTTCTTCTAAGACTTCTCCACGTAGTACAATATTTTCCATGTCTCTAGTCCTGCCCTTTGTCTTCTTTTGCATACGCAAACATTCACTCTTTTTCTGATTGATTTTTAGACCAAACTCTGTAGTAACTTCGTTCCATCTGTCCACCTTCTCCTGCACTTCTCTGGCACTCTCACCCCAAATCAACACATCGTCCGCAAACACTAATGTTCTTGTGTCCCTTCCATCTGTATTTGGTTCCACTCTTCTTATAATTTCATCCATTACAACAGTAATGAGTAGGGCTGGGCAAAGAAATCGATATTTCGATACGATATCGATATGAGCCGATTTTTTCGATATCGATATTTGGTTGAATATCGAAAAAATATCGAAAAAAAGTAATTAATTTAAAAATAAAATAAAAGTCTAAAAAAAATTTAATTTTTTTTTCAAAAATCAAGTTATGATTTCTAATGTTCCACGTTTCAATTGCCTGTGAAAAAATATTATAACTTTTAAAACTTTTGTTCTCATCACCTTTCATCTCCTCCCCTTACCACTCGTCGCTACACTTGTCCGTCCCCCCCTTCACCCGCTGCGCGCGCATAACCAGCCGGCCGGCCGGCCGTGTCCGTCTTACCACAAAACATTTTGAACAATGTTAGGGCCTAGGCCTATGGTTTTTAACAGGGTAGGGCCAAGCACAAGCTCACATATGCCAACCACAGTCCACAGTTCACCAGTCTGATTCCTGGTCTTCATTGTTTTGAAGTTTACGTCGTAGCTCCTTCGCAATTCCTTGCTGATTTGTAAGGCAGAGGAACCTTTCTTTTCCGCGCGATCAGCAGTCTTCATTTGTTCATCTTGAGCCATTTCATCTTCTCCTTCTTCATCATCACTCATTATTACGTTACGTAGACTCTTAGCAACGTAGATAGACAACCCCGACGATCAAAGTCCATGTAGGTCAAGCTAGGTCACGACGTGATCAAGACAAGTAAGTGTGCGACGACTAGCAGACAGCTGGTCTGGTCGAGGCCGTCGGCTAGGTTCGCCTGAGTTCGGCTGGCATCGAGTGGGTGGGCGGGGCGAAGCGCAGCAGCCGATGCGCGCGAGTTGTATTGCGGGTAGCCAGGCGCTATTTCAAATGCAAGCGCGCGGAAATAATGCGAGTGCTGTTTTTGAGATTGTATTTTCGGAAAAAAACATCGCGCTATATTCGGACCGATACGGTAATAACAAAAATACCCTTCATTAAAAGTTTCATCAGTTAATAACCACCCAAATGTAATTAATCAATAAATACAATGGTTTAGAAAATACTTTGTTTTTCATTTCACTGCAAACTGTTATGTGGGAGGGATATTAAAATACGAGTATTGCTTTCGATATATCGATATCGATATCGAAATTTTTGACAATTATCGATATTTGAACTTTATGTCATAGCCCAGCCCTAGTAAAGAGTGTTGGAGATAACACACTACCTTGTCGCAAGCCCTCATTTACTTGAAACCATTCTGACCTACCCATATCTGTCTGTACGCAACTTTCACTCCTTTGATATGTACTTTGTATCCTGTCTATTAAACCTCTTCCACTCCTTTTATCTCTAGACACTCCCATACTTTCTCTCTAGGCAGGCGATCGTATGCCTTCTCCAGATCCAAAAACACAATGTGCATTTCTTTCCCATTTTGCCATCTTCCCTCCATTGTCTGTCTTATAGCAAATATGGGATCAATAGTAGACCGTCCACTTCTGAACCCATATTGTTCTTCTCTTAGATCTGTGTCATATACCTCCTTCAGTCTTAGTTCTATAACTTTCTCATAAATTTTTGCACACTGACACATTAATGTCACCCCTCTATAATTTTCACATTTCTTACGGTCACCTTTCTTAAACAGCGGTACAATTATACCTCTTCTCCAATCTTCTGGTACCTTCTTTTGTTTCCACGCAGCACTTATTACTCGAAATAACCATCTTCTTCCTTCTGCACCTGATGCTTTGATCATTTCCACAGAAATGTCATCCACTCCCGGAGCTTTACCATTCTTCATGGCTCCTAACGCCCGTGCCACCTCTTGTTCTGTTACCTCGTCTTCTTCATCTTCTCCACTTGCCTCTTCCTCTTTCTCTGCATTTAAATTTTCACTAACCTGTACATTTAGCAGATTTTCGAAATATTTCCTCCACATTTCTTGTATTTCCTGAGGGTTGTTTGTAACTTGGCCATTTTCATTTACCATGAGCTTTTGTTCTTCCCTTTCTTGTCTTTTTGTCTTTACTAGTCCGTACATAATTTTCTTATTTCCTTGGAAGTCATCTTCTAATTTACCAGCAAATTCTTCCATTGCTTTGTCTTTCTCCTCCTTCACAATTTGTTTCACATCGGTTTTTCGCCTACGGTACTCGTACTCATTTTCTGTAGATTTGCACTTTTCATTCTTTTTCCAAGCTAGTTTCTTCTCCCGAACTGCATCTCGTACCCTCTCGTTCCACCATCGCGTTTCTTTCTCTTTCCTCCTTCCACTGACTCTTCCACACAACTCTTCTGCACTTGACACAAAAACCTTCTTAAAGTTTTGCCATTCTTCTTCTATTTCTCCACTTCATTTGTAGGTGTTTGGTCACTAATTCTTGTCATAAACTCTTCTTGCACTATCGGAGATTGCAGTTTCCACACTTTTAGTCTTTTGTGCCGGTTCTTTATTCTCTTTTGGGTCTGTACCATCATTCTAAACTTCCCCAACACCAGCCTGTGGTCTCCATCCAATGATATTGATGGCATTACCCTCACATCCTCAAGATTTCTCATTACTTCTTTTTCTATACATAGATAGTCAATTACTGTCTCTGATCTGTCTTCACCATAGCCATATCTCGTTATTTGTTGGGTTCTACGTTTCTTGAACCAACTATTTCCTATAACTAACGAGTTTCTGGCACACATTTCTAACAATTTCTCTCCATCTCTGTTTCTTGCATCTATCCCATGTCTGCCCATAACCTCTTCAAATCCTTTTCTATCTTTTCCTATTCTTGCATTAAAATCCCCCATTACTACAATAGTATTATTATCTCTTAAACTCATCCTTCTCAACCACTGTCTTCCTATTCGATTGTCATGCTATCATCGCACATGATGTACATCTGTATCATTCTATCACTTTGTCTTTTCACATTTACGATACTGTCTTTCCATTCAGGGCTTACCACAAATGCTACCCCATTTCTTCCCTCCACTCCTCCAGACCACCACAGTTTGTATCCTTCTCTGAGATTCTTGTTTCCACACCCTTTCCACTTTGTCTCACTGAGTCCCATTACACACAGTTTCTGTTCTTTCATGACATCAATGATCTCTTCGATTTTACCATTAAGTGACACTATATTTATTGTGCCCACATTTATAACTTTTCCTTCTTTCCTGTGTGATGATGTTCTCCCTATTTTGTTTAGTTTTCTCCTTTGTCCACGGTCTATGCCTAACTTCTTTTTCTCCACACCCACCTTGTGTGAAAATCCTTCTGCCACATTGTTTCAGATTCCTTTCCTTTTTTTCTTACATTCACATCTAGGCCTAGCCATTCTCCCTCGTTGCTCATTACGAATCGTTTTGCTCTTATTCCCACTTCTCTTGCTCTGTTCCATTTCTCTTCTATTCCTTCCACCCCATTCATGTCTATATATTCTACTTCAATCCTCTTGCATATTTCTTTTATGTCATTATTGACACCTAAGCTTAAACCTCTCCAGGTGCTTAGCCCACACATGCCTATCTTGGCATTATAAAACTTTCTCTTCACCAATACAAGTAAACCTTGTAGATTCCCTAGCATGACTGCCTTTTCCTCTCCAGCCCACTTCTCTCTGTTCCCTGCACATATAACCGCCACTTCTATATTTCCATCTGATTTGTACTCTTCTACCTTCTTTTTAAGTTCATTTATCCTGATACCTGGGTAAACCCTAGCCCTGTACTCCACTCCAACACAAAAATTATTTGCTGTTGTACCCGACACATCTCCAATTAGTATACCTAATGCTTTTTTGTCCTGGTTGAGCTTTCTTGTATCATAGTTGCATACCTCTTCAATGTCTGGTAATGATTCACCCACCTGCTGTTTTTGATAAGTTGACTTACTTCTGTCTTTGTTATGTTCTACACCCAACTTGTGACCAACTTCATTGTGTGGTATTGATTTGCCCACCTGCTGTTTGTGACATGGTGAATTACTTCTGTCTTGTTTATGTTCTACACCCGACTTGTGCCCAACTTCAATGTCTTGCATTGCATCTTCTAGGTCTGTTGTTACTGTGTGCTGTTGGCCTAGACCCACCTTGAGCTCTATTACTCGGTTGTTGTTTCGTCCTCTTTTTGGTCTTGCTTCACCCACCTGATGTTTGTGGCAAGGTGACTTGCTTCTATGGATGTTCTTTTGTACCGCCAATTTGTGACCAACTTTGTTGTCTGGCGTTGCGATACCTAAACCTTGCTTTTGGTCAAGCCCTACCATGTGCTCACGACCTCTTTTGCTGCCTAGTCCTAGGTCTTCAGCATGTGGTATACCAATGTCTAATATTCTTTGTTTGTTGTTTGTTTTGTCTAATATGTTGTTGTTTGTGTTGTATATTGTTTGTGTATATTTGTTGTTGTTGTTGTTGTTTGTCCACATGTTATTTATTCTATTATCCAACATTTTTCTTCCCTCCTGTTCCTGCTCCAAGTGTTCTCCAACACTCACCAATCTCATTTGTGTTCTTCCCATTTCCTGTTCCAGCCTGGAATATGTTTTTTCCAGATCCAGCTGGATGTTTACTACCTCTGTAGTGCATTCTTCCACCACCCCTTTCATACTGATGTACACTTGTTCTAACACACCTGCCTTTCCTTCTTCTTTATCTCTCTTCTTTTCCAACATTTCTACCTTTTCACTCAGTTGTTCAATATGTTTACTCATCTTTCCTAATGTCTGTTCCATCAACTTCCACTTCTCACTACTAGGCCTACCCCGGCTCTTAACCATTCCAATGTGGTTCCTCCTTTTCCTTCCTAGTATTGGATAAAATCTCTATGATCGATACGATAATCAAAAGTCATTTTTGATAATCAAAATATCAATATTTGGTTGATTGAATAGGGAATATTCCACTTCCGCCAAATACTGTACGAATAGATTTTTAGAAAAAGTATTTCGTCCCCATTACAAATATGTACTTTGTTTTTCCGTGAAATAATAATCCAGTGATTTATAGCCGTTTTAAAAGCAGCAGTTTTTTAAAGCGGCAAAAACAGACTGTGACGTCAGAACTGTGTTGATCCAACGCCGTCTGGATAAACATACATCCAGACCAAAGATGTTGGAATAGTATTATAGAAGGATCGAGATATACATCAAGACGGCGGTGTTTTAAACAAAGCAGCGCCTAGCGTAGCCTACAGTAATGTAAACAGATGGCGGACATTTTACATTTAACGCCTAGCCGGAAAACGAGAAAAGTTGACATTGCAATCAAAAAACAAAACTGAAACAGTCCTAGGTCTAGGCCTAGACGTAGAAAATTATTTATAATACAACAGTCTAGGCCAATCGTTCCTGTAGGATATAGGCATTGGTATGTGAATACTAAAATTACTCACTTGACAAGCCCTAGGCTTAACTTGCCAACCCTAGGCCCTGTTGTTCATGTTCTGACACACATCCCGCACAAAAACCTTACTTTGATGACTTTAATTAGTCATCAAAGTAAGGTAAACACTTACTTTGATGACTTTAATTAGTCATCAAAGTAAGGTTTTTGTGCGGGATGTGTGTCAGAACATGAACGTGCAGGCCTAGGGTTGGCAAGTTGGGCCTAGGGCTTGTCAAGTGAATATATACAGAATACCATGATAGTCCTAGGCTATGCAAAAATTCAAGACAAAATGCTCGTTATTCTTTATCACAATGATCTCGCGAAATCTCCCTGTCACATACGAAAAAAGAAAAACAAAAGACGGTGAAAATGTACATCCCTGTGGAGTTGTTTGTGTTGAGCGGATGGGCGAGCACCGCCGTCTGTATGTAAATATGTACAAACATACGTACATTTAGTTTCCAATTGGCCTTGACTCAACACAGTTATGACGTAGTACCGTCCAAAGATGGCGCACGCTCGTTTTTGGCGCGCAAACTGGGGGTCCAATTTACTTCTTGTTTAAATTACACAAAAAACATTTTTTTTAAATAAAAAAAAAGTGCAGTAACTATTAAGACATGAATAAGAATTAAAATAAAATATAAAATATCAAGTGGAATATTCCCTATTGTAATCGTCCCGAAACATGTAATTCGTATTTCCCGCTTGGGCAGACAGAAAGATAGGTCACAAGGTGTCTTAGTCTTACTCGAGATTTATGATTGGGAGCGAACTTAGCTGATAGCTAGGGACCCCAAAATTTCGCGAATGGTTTTAGGCGAAATTTTCCAGAATGTGATGAAACACATTTTTGTGGACAAATTAACACCTCTGGACCCTTAAAACGTCAAGAAACGTTTGCGAATGGAGCAAAATTAGACTGTTTTTACTTTAAAGGCAAAATACAGCCAGTTCTCTTGTTTTTTGCAAAATTTGGGCAAAATCAGCATTTTCCCCCATTTTCCAAGTATTTTCTATCTTTACGCCACTAAAACAGCTGGTGAGCTACTGGTGACGTCACACCAACTGCACAACAAAACACAAACAAATACAAACTTTAGAAACATTGTTTCTTGATCTACGAAGTACCAACATTTGAAACTTAACAACGGCAAAAACGGCGGGAAATAAAAATACGCAAAATTTGAAAAATATAGTTGGAAAAAATTGAATTTATTAGGTGAAATGGAGCTTTTATTTTGAGTTTTTATAGCCCTACTGAAATTAAAGATTTTTTATAACGTAATGAAGACTTTTTATTTGTTATTTTCCAGGGTAGGTCCCTACTGATAGCTGGAGGCAAAAACACAGACAGGATGAAGTGAAGTGGCATTAGATTGTATGGTTTTGAATTCCATTTACCACATTTGAGATTTCATCTATGTCTAAACGGGCTTGAATTTTTTATTAGTAATACCAATATTATTATCAATTAGTAGAGGTAGGCCTAATGAGAAATGGTGATATAAAAATCCAAATTTCGTTTTATAAAACCCAAATTAAGAGTTTTTCGCGATTTCATTTAAATGGTCAAAAACATAGGGCTATACTAAAAAAAAAAATTCATTATTGAAAATTAAAAAAAATCCCTTTAACCCTAGAAGCGCCAGAGTCGATTTTATCGACTTTTAAAACCCTCCGTTGGACGCCCGCGTCGATTTTATCGACCTTTAAAAGGCGCGCGTTTACTAAGTATCTGTGAGACATATTCATCCGATGCTACCTTCTAGTTGTAGAAAATCGATAGCACTGTCGGGAAAAAAATAAATTTTCGTGTTTCAAAGGCTGTGAACAAGTATGCACAACATAACAAATCGAGAAAATTTCTGTTCTTGTTTATTCCCGTCGACATGACGCAGCGTAAGGCAGATGCATTGTTGACGGACCAAGATTTATCGCGAATTTTGTTAGAAGATGAAGGAAGCGATATAGACATATCAGATAATGAAATTGACTTCTCTTCGTCATCTAGTGATGATGACGATCGTCTGGATGATGGATTTAGTGATCCTGAATATGAAGAGGATGTCAGTCCCTCGCCAGGTAAGCTTCCGCCTAGCCGTCATTACTAAAATTTATTATGTAAAAGATGCATTTTGATAAATTCTGAATTCTTATATAAATAGGCTAATAGATCTAATAATTATCTTTCTTTTTTATAGTTGTTTCGAGGAATGAACATAGGCCTACTTTTGCCACTGCTGACGGAGGCATTTTGACAGCAGCTGCTGTTGTGGGCGTAGGCCTAGGCCTAGGCCTACCCGCGAATACAAACTCCCTACAAAGTTCATCGCCAATACCAGACTGGGATCAAGAATCTGTGCCCGACTGTCATTTTGTTCAAGGTAGGCATTACAGTGGTTGCTTATGACAATATTTATTGTCCCCTAGGCCTATCCTAGGCCTAGGCCTAGGGATTCGCCAAGAACGTAGCCAAGGCCCTAGGCTCCATGAAACATAAATAGGACCTAGGCCTAGGGCCTAAGCCCCCTACTCTATACTGACAGTAGGCCAAGGCTTATTGGTATTTGAGAACATAGGTCTAGGCCTAGCCTAGGCCCTACCCCAGGCCTAAGCCTGAAACTAGGGGCTAGCCCTAGCCCTATGCCTATGAATAGGCCTAGGCCTAGTAGTAGGGATGCTGAATTTTTGGCTAAGCATTTAGACCTAGGCTAGGCCTACATATTTTAATTTACTGCAGTGTAGGCCTTTGGTAGGCCCTAGTTTACGTTCCTAATTTAGCTTTTTTGTTTGTAGATGTTCTAGCAAGCAGTAGCCCTACACCGAGCCTTGTTGGAGTTTTTGTTCGCCCTCGATCGACTTCCGACCTCTCACAATTAGACACCAGGTCTTCTGTGAATCGACATCTAGACGCGGACTTGGAGCCCCTATCTCATCGGCAATACAGTTCCGAATCGGAACCGGAATCTGTGCCCGACTCCCACGTTCCTCTCGCTACGAGACTTCAGGCTTTGCGGCGTCCTCCAGCTAGAAGACAACATGCCAGGCAAGTTGGATTTCCTGCAGCTGCGAATTGGGTTGAAGTTCAACCCCCTGAACCCGTCAAGCTAGGACTCCCATTTACGCAACGCAACGTAGGTCCCAAAAATTGCCCTCAACGCAACTCGCCGCCCATTGCATATTTTAATTTATTTTTTCCCGGTCAAATCATAAATTTGATTGTGAAGGAAACTAATAAATATGCAATGGACCACATTAGCTCATTAGAAGAGTGGTTAGAACAGCACCCTAATAGCAGGCTTCATATTTGGAATGGAATGTCAGTAGAAGCATTCAAGAGATGGCTAGGTATTCTATTCAACATGGGACTCAACGCAAAAAAAAACATCGGCAAGCATTGGGACACTCGCCGCAGTCAAAAAATGCCATTTTTTTAGTGAAGTTATGACCCGCAATGAGTTCCAACTCATAACCAGATTTATGCATGTATGTGACAATGATAGAGCACTGCAGCGCGATGACCCTAACTATGATCCATGGTATAAAGTTCGGCCAGTGCTAGACTTTTGCAATAAGCAATGGAAATATCTGTACACTCCCGAACAGATGGTTTCCCTCGATGAAAGCCTCATTGCAATGAAAAACAGGGCCCCATACATTCAATACATGCCTAACAAAAGGCATGCCAGATTTGGAATAAAAAAGTTTGAACTGTGCGAAAGCTCAACTGGATATGTAATGCACACAGAGATTTATAGTGGGAAAGATTTCTTTGCAGCTCAGCTTCCCAATGGACTGGCCCATGAAGTGGTCACCCACATAATAAAAAAATGTGACTTAGAAAATAGGGGCTATAATCTAATCACTGATAACTTTTACACAAAAGTTCCTCTTGCAGAGGGGTTACTGAATAGTGGTGTAATGACAACGGGCACTATTTGCTCTAACTCTAAAGGCCTTTGCAAGGATCTGGTAAACTCCGATCTGAGGGCAGCTGGGGAGACGGTCTACTACCGTAAAGGAGAGGTTCTAGCGTGCAAATTCAAGGAAAAGAAATCAAGGAAGCCAGTGCACCTCATCTCTACCCAGAGCCACGCAGAAAACTCTGTTGCTCGAGTCAGAAATGGTATAGAAATTGTGAAGCCAGTCGTAATTCAGACTTACAATAAAAAAATGGGAGGAGTCAACGTAAAAGATCAAAAAATCTACCATGTCGCAGCAAACCACGCTACTCGCAGATATTGGATAAAAATATTCCAAAATCTTCTCGACATGAGCATGCTGAACGCCTACATTGTCTACAAGCGAAACACCGATCGTCCAATGCCTCGATTTGACTTCATGGTTGAAATCATCGAGACATTGTGCTACAACGATACAGCGGCCGGCTCTATTTTGCCACTCAGACTTCCCCTGACGCCTCTAGCACGCCAACAACTGGACGACAGCCACTGTTTCGCAAAACTAGAAAAAAGGAAAGAGCGCAAGTGTGCTGTGTGTGGTCCGGATCCCACCACAAAGCGAGGCAGATCATCTTACTGGTGTCCCGAATGTAATGTTGGTGTACACAAAAATTGTTGGCCTCAACTTCAACATCACTATCGGCCAAAGGGCTACAAACGGTCAAGGCTCGAAGATCCCTTGTAAGCCTAGATTGTCTGCCCAATAAAACGGGATGTTTTGTGAGTTCACAGGTCATTTAGGCCCAACATTTTGGTGTGTTGGGGGTCTCCCCCCTGGGATAGATTTTGTGTAATTGGGCTAAATGACTTATTCTTAGAATAAATAACACAATGCCAACCTATGGTTTCTAAGCTAGGCAATGGCTTTTGTCAAATTTGATAGTACAAAATACCATAGACCTACATTATTTTTGTGTTTAGGTAGGCATACCACCTACCTTTACTTACTTGTACATATTGACCTTGCCTACAGCCTAGAGATAACTATTGACGCTTGCCTACCAAGGTTTGTAACCTGTGACTCTTTGTTTGCCCTAGGCCTAATTTTTATTTATAAGGTCTATTTTTTTGGAATTTGTTTGTACAAAATTTAATTTTAGTGTTTTGATAGGCCTACTTGGGCTAATTGACAGCTTCTAAATATATATTCACACATTGGCCTACAGGTTAGCAAATGACTTTTCTTAGTACTAGGGAAACGCCAAAGTCGTTGTTAAACGAGTGAGTGAGCCATGTGTTGAGTACCCGGTTACATTACTTTTCTTCCCCCTACATTAGGCCTACCTAACCTACCATAGCCTAGAGAGGCGCATTGGTCTTACAGTTGACGCGCCCGTACACCTACTAAACTTAAAAAAAAACATTATTTATACGAATATAAATATCAAACATAAATACAAATGTTCCCGGGTACTCACCACATGACTCGCTCACTCGTCTAACAACGACTTTGGCGTTTCCCAAGTCTAGCTGGCTAAAGCGCCCTTAAGGCCGCTTTACACGGAGAAGTTGAAAAAGTAAAAAGTAAAAAGTGAAAAGAACGAGTAGGAAGAGAAAAAGAAATCCCCTGGTCGGGAAAGATTTTGTAATTCCTAAATTGTATTTAAAAAATTATTAAACATGTTTTGAAATGCATATAACGCAGTGTTGTCTATCATCTGTGACAATACTATGGAAAACATAGCCAGTGCGAAATACGTGTAAATATTGCAAGGTTTACTCAATCTCCGAGCGGAATTTGGGGGTACCTTGACGTCCAACATTCGACAGACCTTGCATGGGCACGGCATTACACGGCCAGGCGAAAAACAAACAAAAAATATATTTTCAAAATCTAAAACATTGTCGTTAAAATAATTTCTAAACATTGGAAGTCTATTTTTCAGTTTATCATTTCTTGTAGGTTTAAATCGCAATGAATCTTGCTGATTTTGTTAGCAGTTCTCAATAAACTCGTACCGGATGTCTGTTTAAAATTTCAGCGCAATCTGTTCAGCGATTCGGCTGATTTTTAACGTACACACACACACACACGCACGCACGCAGAAAAACAATTAGGGCCGTTTAAGTCGAATGGAAATCACTACGTTCGCTACGCTCACTCGTTCAATCAGTGTCCACTTTTTTGGGAAATTATTTGGGTGTCCACATTCTTACTAAATATAATACATATTTTTCCCCATGGTCATTGTTGTAAACATTTTAATTGATATTTTGATTATATTATTATGACTATGGTAGGCTACCTGGACAGACAACTGAACATTGTTGACTCATAAAGTGTGGATTACCAATTGAACAATTTTTCAGAAAGTGCAAGCCAGAACTAAAAATGCCACATATTCCACAAATTTTTAACTATCTGACTAAAATTGATTGTTTTGAGTTTGTAACTAAATAAGGAATACCTCTAAACAATAAAATAATCCTCTTCATTTGAAAAAAAAAATTAAAAATCATACACTCAAAACAAAACAAAAACAAGTTTTTTTGAGTGCCATATTCTTTGAATCAGACTGTACATTTTTTATAAATTTTTATTATTGTCTCAAAGCACATATATATCTTTATGATGTTACCTACAATTTGATGTTTGTTTCAATAAATTATCTTGAACCGTCTAGGATTTACGAATTTTTTACTAAACCCTTACAATTTTCCCTTTTCCCCTGGCACTATACAAGAATTCTCCCTGGCACTTCTAGGGTTAAGTCTTTTAAGTAGGGATGACATAGGCCAAAATTCCAATAAGTTAGAATCGATCATTGTGACACAAATCTATTCAGAATCGATTCCCAAGCAAAAATAAATATTTGTATGCACTATTATTTTGGTGGACTATTGCCGCGGTTTCCGTGATAAGCTTCGTCATTTTGGCGGTCTATTTCCGTGGAGCCCGTGACGTCACGAAACGATGTACCGCCCGCTGCGCGCGTAAAGTTCGGTCTGGACCGGCACCTACACCAAAATTCACAAAAATTCTGGACCGGCACCTCCACCAACCCCCCACATTTTGAGCACTAAAATGTAAAATTTCGCGAGTTAATTTGCGTTTTTACCAGTTGTATACAATTTTGTTCGTTATTTCGCGATATACACGAGATTTCGCGAAATTCGCGTTTTGAAAATGTGTTTTTTCCATCTCTAAATGATGCATACCTGCCAAGTTTTACGAATTATTCGTAAAATTTACGAAAAACGGTAGTCATTTACGATTTTACGATTGCCCTGTCAATTTTACGAATTTTTCAATTTTCAAAAATTTAAAAAAAAAACTTTTTTTTTTTTTTTTTTTTTTTTTACAAAAAATTGTTATTTTATATTGAAAACTGGCGCGCCGTGTGAATTTCACGTTTCTTGCCTTCCTTGGTATGTGCAACCCCCTCCCCCTCACGGCCCGCCCGCCCTACCCCCTCCATCGAACATGCCGAGAAAAAAAAGAATGATTAAAGTGTCCCCAAAAGTCACTAAAACGCACGAAATTGCACCAAGATTGTAAAAAAAAATCCGGGGGCAAGCCCCTCGGACCCCCCTCCACTTTGCTGGGGGGCTCGCCCCCCAGACCCCCCGGTTGCCCGCGCCACCTCGTTTGCCCCTTAAAAGTCTGTTTGGGGACTTACGAATTTGGGAATTCAAAACTTGGCAGGTATGATGATGTAATTCGTCGACAATATTACATTTAAGGCAATAAAATGGAGATTCAAAAAAATTCGCGAATTTCGTTATCACCATTTTTCACTACCTCTATCAATTATATAATAACCATTTCGATAATCTCTGAAAAAAGTATTGTTGTGCACGACTACAAATTTATAATTATGGTCAAAAGTAATTATTATACGCAAACGGCAAAGTTCTCGTTGGTTCAAGGACACCCAGGGAACTACTAGTATTATATTTGGAAACTAGGAGAAGAAAGCAACAGTAAGGCACTTTGGAAGTACAGTAAGATCTCTCTTATCCGAGTTGGATGAGACCGGGGGCACCTCGGATTTGCGAAAAACTCGGATGGCGCGTTTCATTTGTTTATTTGCTCTCGTAGCATAGCCTGATGTGGTAAAATGATATATGACACATGTAATGGATAAAGGAACATAAAATACACACGATACACTTCGTGGAGGGTATACTAAATGATTTAATAGCTTGTAAATCAAGCTCACAAACACACGTAAACAATTAGGCCTAGGCCTACATGTCGTAATAAAAACGTATGTCTAGGCCTAAACTCGACGCAGTAGGCCTAGGCTAGGCCTACAATGCAAACATAGGCCTAGGCTAGGCCTAGCTCTCTTTCTCATGTGGGAAAACCTCTCACTACTATATCCCGCGCTGAAGCTCTCGTCGCAAGATAAGCCTGGGAAAGAAAGAACATAAGCCCAGGAATAACAATCCTATGCGTCGTGATAACGAATTTCGTGAATCGGTTGAAAGATGATTGCATTGCGAATTCTTCTTCTTCACCCAACCATCTTTGTCAGTCAGCTGTGAGTGTGAGTTGGTTGGATCGTACGCGCATCTCGTACTGCGCAGACGGCAGTGTCCCAAGATTTATTGCCGCATCTTTCTCTCTTGCACTCACTCGTGGCATGGGCGCGACTCGCCGAGACGGACGGAAGCACGTGATAGCTTACAACGCGCTCTGTCGTCAACTCCAGTTACTCTTTAGACAGCGGGCACGCTCCGCGGGAAAGACCGCAACCACGTAGCGCGTAATTTAAACTGGTGAATTAGCCTAAAAACGGCCGCGAAATATACCCGGATCTTAAAATCGTCTCCGGGTAATTTCTGGAACCGGGTACCCGATGTCATCCCTACTCGTAAGGCATGCCTACAAATGTATGCGAGTACATTTAAAAAAGTGCGGCGCGGCGTCTGTAATTATTTTTATGTTTTATTTACGTATTTAAAACTTTAATTTTTTTAATTTTTTTTTTTTTTTTTTTTTGGGCGGCTCGGTTAACACGGAACATCGGATAAGAGGAGATCGGATAAGAGAGATCTTACTACATTCATAGTAAGAATGGAAGTGCATCCCCATCTCACTTTGTGTCAAATGGAATTACAGTAAGATCCCTCTTATCCGATCTCCTCTTATCCGATGTACCGTGTTAACCGAGCCGCCCAAAAAAAAAAAAAAAATTAAAGTTTTAAATACGTAAATAAAACATAAAAATAATTACAGACGCCGCGCCGCACTTTTTTAAATGTACTCGCATACATTTGTAGGCATGCCTTACGAGTAGGGATGACATCGGGTACCCGGTTCCAGAAATTACCCGGAGCCGATTTTAAGATCCGGGTATATTTCGCGGCCGTTTTTAGGCTAATTCACCAGTTTAAATTACGCGCTACGTGGTTGCGGTCTTTCCCGCGGAGCGTGCCCGCTGCCTAAAGAGTAATTAGAGTTGACGACAGAGCGCGTTGTAAGCTATCACGTGCTTCCGTCCGTCTCGGCGAGTCGCGCCCATGCCACGAGTGAGTGCAAGAGAGAAAGATGCGGCAATAAATCTTGGACACTGCCGTCTGCGCAGTACGAGATGCGCGTACGATCCAACCAACTCACACTCACAGCTGACTGACAAAGATGGTTGGGTGTAGAAGTAGAATTCGCAATGCAATCATCTTTCAACCGATTCACGAAATTCGTTATCACGACGCATAGGATTGTTATTCCTGGGCTTATGTTCTTTCTTTCCCAGGCTTATCTTGCGACGAGAGCTTCAGCGCGGGATGTAGTAGTGAGAGGTTTTCCCACATGAGAAAGAGAGCTAGGCCTAGCCTAGGCCTATGTTTGCATTGTAGGCCTAGCCTAGGCCCCGGTTATTTCTCTATGCCTAGGCCTACTGCGTCGAGTTTAGGCCTAGACATACGTTTTTATTACGACATGTAGGCCTAATTGTGTACGTGTGTTTGTGAGCTTGATTTACAAGCTATTAAATCATTTAGTATACCCTGTATGAAGTATATCGTGTGTATTTTATGTTCCTTTATCCATTACATGTGTGGCTATGCTACGAGAGCAAATAAACAAATGAAACGCGCCATCCGAGTTTTTCGCAAATCCGAGGTGCCCCCGGTCTCATCCAACTCGGATAAGAGGGATCTTACTGTACTTTAAAAAAATCTTCTGATATTGCTAATGCTTTTAATGATAAATTTAAAGACAACTTCTGCCCATTGGTATGTGACACAAAAGATTTGCTACGTCAAAATCCCTTAGGTGTTGGCCTCTTGGATCCTTTGCTGAATCTACAGGTTTCTGAAGAAGATGTGTGTCGATGTTTACGAAACCTTCGGCCTGGTGCAGCATCCGGACCTGATGGTATTCCATGTAAGATATTACAACAATGTTCAGCATTTATATCGCCATCGATCACAAGCCTTTTCAACCTATCATTATCGACTGGCACTGTTCCTAAGTCATGGAAGACGGCAAATGTAGTACCTGTTTACAAATCTGGTGACAAAGAGGTCATTTCTAACTACAGACCAATAGCATTGACATCAGTGTTATGTCAGGTACTTGCGAGACTAGTAAGTAAATCCATTCTTACACACTTCGATGACAATGGACTTATAAATACAAACCAACATGGGTTTTTGCCAAAAAGATCCTGTGTCACCATGCTTTCCCACCGTAATTGAGGATTGGCAACACAGTTTGGATCATAAGTCAATTAAGCAGGTGGACGTTATCTCTCTTGATTTGAGTAAAGCATTTGACCGTGTTCCACATGAACGTCTTCTGACAAAACTTGAGAATTATGGCATACAAGGTTCTCTTCTAATTTGGTGTAAGAGTTTTCTTACTGGGAGAAATCAATGCACTGTATTTGATGGATCAAGATCAGGGAACATTGATGTAATCTCAGGTGTACCACAAGGTTCTGTACTTGGTCCCTTGTTCTTCATCATCTATATGATGGACCTTCCTTCATGTGTACAATCTAAGCTAGCTATGTATGCAGATGACTGTACCATATACCGCTCTATTACAAGATTCGATGATGTTGATGCTCTACAAGCTGATTTGGATGCAATAAACTCTTGGTGCTCTGTAAATGGTATGTGTTTAAACGACTCAAAATCTGTGCTTCTTAGACTCTCTCGATCATCAGACCCAATTAATGGAACATACGTTTTGAATAACGGTCAACTTAAATCAAGTAAATCTATAAAATTACTGGGTTTAAACATTTCTCATGACTTGTGTTGGAAAAGGCACACTAATATTGTTAAGTCACAATGCTCTAAACTGGCAAGTTTTGTATTCCGTAACTTGAAAGATAGCCAACCTAGAGTTCTAAGGTCTGTGTTCATCACGCTAATTAGGCCTAAAATAGTGTATGGTGCACCAGCATGAGCACCAGAAAACATGCACAACCTAGAATCACTACAGAATCGAGCAACTAAAGCAATCTTGGGGTACAAAACTGACCTCCGTAGCGCTTCTAGAAGAAAAAATCTTAATATACCTAGTTTGGAGGCTGTATTCAAGAGATGTGACATTATTTTCCTCAAGAGGTGTATGAGTGGAACCATTGATCTTGACCCTCTTGTGCGCCTTACCCCAGTAAATCGGACTGAGATTTTAGGACGCGGAAGTAATAAGGGGTTGACCTTAAGGACGCCAATTGCTCGAACAAGTGCATTCCAGAAATCCATTTACTACAGGGAGGCAGCGCTCTGGAATGCACTACCTTCTGAAGTAAAGGAACTTCCTCTCGGTAGGTTCGAGGGAGCAGTCAAGAGAATGTTTTTTTAAGAGTTTGATATGTGTCTGTTTCATCTTGTTTGATATGTATTTTATTATTGTTGTATATAATTCTTAGGATGGGTGTATAATGTCTCAAATGGATCTTCGGTCTGCTATTAGCATCCATCCGTATGTTTATTATATAATATGTAATGAATGTACGGAATAAACACATAATAATAATAATAATAATAATAATAATAATAATAATAATAATTTGACTTGTATTTGTTTCTTTCAGTTTGACCTAAACATCGTGGCATCGTTTGATCGCCGGGGTCAGTATGTCTACACCGGCAACGCAAAGGGCAAAGTTCTCGTGTTGTCCGCACAGAGTTTGGAAATCAAGGCCTCGTTCAAGGTCACCCAGGGAACCACCAGCGCGACGGCAGTCAAGAGCATCGAGTTCGCACGTCGAGGCGAGTAAGTACGACAAAGTACATAAAAAATCCATCAATGTTCCACAAAACCTAACCCAACAGACAAATTTGGCCATCCATGTGTAGCATTTATATGAAAGCAGGGTGTGATTTATTTTTATTTTATAAAAACAAAATCATGATTTTAATCATATGTTTTGATTTTAAAAAAATCAGGTTTCTATTGATTTAAATCAATATTATCAGTGTTTCAAAACTTGTGAAGTTAGTGAGCGGATCAAATACTTCACAAGCGTTCCAGAAAATCTAATTAAAGTTTTTTGTTAAGGAAAACTTTGCATGTAGCCAGTTAAAACTCTAGTGTTTGAAGCCCCAAAAGAAGATAAAAGTGCACTTGATTAAATAAACCCTGCTTGAAAGGTAAATGTAGTTGACGGCACCCCTAGCTCTGACCTGTGGTCGTTCCAGCTGCCTTCTGGTGAACACCGCCGACCGGGTGATCCGCGTGTACGACAGCGCCGAGGTGCTGACGTGCGGCATGGACGGCGAGCCGGAGCCGCTGCAGAAGCTACAAGACCTGGTCAACAAGACGATGTGGAAGAAGTGTTGCTTCTCTGGCGACGGGGAGTACATCTGTGCTGGGTCCGCCAGGCAGCACGCGCTCTACGTCTGGGAGAAGAGCGTGGGCAACCTGGTCAAGATACTGCACGGTACCAAGGGAGAGCTGCTGCTAGACGTGGTGGTTAGTACGCCCTACTCTCTTCATACTTAACTTAAAAAAAAAAAATGAAGTGTAATGGCTTTGAAATCTAGGTTCATTTCAGCCAGTTAGACGCTATAATTATGATTTTCACATTCAAGAGTTGAGTGGTGATAGATGATGGTGGGTTCACAAGTTGACGTTGTGACGTTGCCACGTCATGAGCGCCGATGTTTGCCACTAGATGTTCACATGGGATGAGCGATGTTCGGATTTTAAAACTGTGTTTATTTTGTATTCAGACGTTTTCAAGTGTACACAAGTGCACAGAACAATAACAGACTCACTAGAATGTCATCAAGTAGTTCTCCATTCTTTAATGTTTGTGGATATTTACATCATTTACGTCTTGTATGCTGAAATCCGGCTTGGAAAATAGTAATTGGTTCTATTTTTGACGACATCGGAAGGGGAGGGGCGCGTGACGGTGCGTCACATCATCCCGTCACCTGATTGGCCGATAGTTCACTTCTGACTTCGCAACGTCGGCTTGTGAACCCATCATGAAGACAAAAAATGTGCCTAAACCGGGACTCGAACCCACGTCCTCCTGGTGTCGTTTTCCTCGGACCTATGCCCTAACCGAATACGTCACCGCGGACGGCTCATACTTGCACTTAACTGTAGGCGATTAAGTTTATACCAAAAATAATTTTAAAAAGTTGTAATGGTGGTGTGTAGGTACCCACAATTTTGGGTCGGGTATTTGTGGGCCAACCCGATTGGCAAGAAAAAGTAGGCCTAGGGCTACCCAATTTTTGGGTACCCTAACAAGAAAATTGTTGGAAATGATTTTGGAGGGGCTGGCCTGGGATTTACATACATTTTCTTGGAGGTGTCGTTCCAGACAATCTTTAATTATTTAATGAAAATCCAGACAATATAAAATTAATTGACAGAAATTTATAATTTAATATTCTGATTTCATCAGTCTCGACTCTTGAAACCTCCACCCGCACGGTCCTGAAGAAAGTAGGTCATTAAGGTAAACCTTATATTGCAAAAATTAGGGGTGGGCGAATTTTTTGAAGTTCGGCTTGGCTCAGGCTCGAGTTTGGTTTTTATTAGGGATGTCAAACGATATGAAAATTCATATCGATAATCGCTAGAGATGTGTAAAAAGAGCATTTTCAAAATGGATATTTAGCAGTTTCATTTATTCATAACTGCAAATTTAGCACTTTGGAGCATCTATTTTTTATTTATTTCTAACACACTACTAGGCTTTTTCTAGCCTAGACCTAGGTCTACATGAACAATATTTTTGCATAGAGATATTAAATAAATAATAGATTTCATGGTAGGGCATAGAAATGTGACACTGGACAGGAAATATTTGGTGGATCTTCAATAGGCAGTTAGGCAGAGAACAATTAAAATCCAACTTTGGGTGTTAAGAAGAAGGTTTAATAGTTAGTTAGTTAAATGAAAGCATTGAACAGGTTTCCAAATTTTCCTCTGTGAGATTTGTGCGGCGATCATTTAGCACCAGGTTGTACCTACTGAAGAAAGATTCTACGGCTACACTGTTTACAGGAGACCACACGGTACGAAGTGCGGCATTAGCAAACTCTGCGTTTGTTTCACGGGTAGCACTAAGCAGTTGAACAATGTCCACTTTATCCTCTTGTTCTAACAAACTGATGAGTTGGTGGTGGAAGTAGAGGTAGCCGTCTATGAAAGTTTTTTCCTAACTGTAACAAAAGCGGCAGATTCCGCTTCTTCTCTTTGAGCAAAGTCTCATTGACTCGAACTGTCTGACCAGCTATTGCCGGGTTAAATAGTTGACCAGCGTTTTTGTAGATGTCGTTAGCTGTGCCAGGGCGCATGTGCAGCATTAACTTTGTATGCCCCTTTTGGCTGCTCTCTCTTAAGTTGGCAGTAACTTTAGCCCGGTTAGGTAAGTTAGTTATCTTAGAAATGCATGCATTAGTTTTAGCAGGGAAAACACCGTCACTATATCTCTTCAGATTTGCACTAAGTGACTGTAATTGGTCCCAGATAAGGTGCGCATATGGGTACAGTGAACCTTCTAATGTGGTAAGTAACTTCATTATTGGCTCGCAGATCTCTGCTACGAAGACACACTGAGATTTTAACATACATGCCACATTGTCGTCTTCAAACATGGCACACACTATGTCGGCACTGCCATTTTTGTTTTCATATTGCTGTAGAAACAATCCAACCAAATATAAAAATTTGTAAAAAAAAAACGGCAGCCAAGCTCTCCTTCAAAAGTCTTCGGCTGTGAATGGTGTGAGATATAGAAGTTGAGCCAAGCTTTTTATTCTTTCTCCCTAGTTTCGCTTTGAAAATAAGTAAGATCATTTCGCCTGTTGACGAGCGCCAAGCCAATGATTTTTGTGGTAAAAAAGTAAAATTTTTAAACTCGAAGTCATAAAAAAAATCTTGGCCATGAACCAAATTCAATGGCCAAGCCATTTTTTTATGATTTCGAGTTTAAAAATTTTACTTTTTTACCACAAAAATCGTTGGCTTGGCGCTCGTCAACAGGCGAAATGATCTTACTTATTTTCAAAGCGAAACTAGGGAGAAAGAATAAAAAGCTTGGCTCAACTTCTATATCTCACAGCATTCACAGCCGAAGACTTTTGAAGGAGAGCTTGGCTGCCGTTTTTTTTTTTTTTTTTTTTACAAATTTTTGTATTTGGTTGGATATTACATCTTTTTGTTGTTCGTTCGCTATCAAGGTGTGAATGATGGACTTTGAATGATTAAATTTGTTAAGTTCAAAGTTGTTTTTTTACATTTTTGGGCCCACGGTCCCCCCAAAGATACCCCTTAAATAAAAAAAATAAAAATAAAATTATTTAGAGTCTACCCACTCAGTTATATAACTGATTTTTAGTGGGGGACTTTAAATCAAAGCGACCAAGCCAACCCTGCAGGCCCCGACGCAATCGACGAGTGAGCGATAACCAACCAAAGATCGATATTTTTAATATGAAATATACCAATCAGTGGTATGGACAGTGCGAACACCCGCGGATCAACGCCAGAATCAACAAGGCCGATTCAGAACAACTCTGAAATTTATTATGTGCTTCGTTGCTAGGACGGCTCCAAAGTCACCGTTTACAAACTCCTAAGACAAGAACTGATAGACTTAAGTCCAAATCAGATGTTAAAAAACTTCTGACTTTAGCGGGAATCGAACCCTGGCCCTTCTGCATTGGAAGCAGATACGCTAACAACAAGACCAACGCACTAGCATAAGCACTAGATATTTATAATGGTTAAGAGCATCATGTTTAATTTCAAGCTTGTACAAATTACTACGCCTGAGTAATTACGCGTTTTGATTTTGATTTTGATTTTCCCCGGTCCCAATTGCCCGGTTTTTGTTATATGAGGTACATCTGAGTGTGGCCCAAGTTTCAAAGTTCTAAGATGAACCGTTTTCTCAGTATAGCGTATTATTCATAAGAGTACGGAATTACCTACTTTTGATAATTTTGATTTTCTCCGGTACCCGTTACCCAATTTTGCTTTCCATATTCAAAAGTGATAAAGAATGAGAGATATCAAAATGTATTCCACGTTTGAAACATCTCAGTTGTAGCGTTTTCTTTGAATGATTCATTTCTTAAAGTTCAGATATGTTTTTTGTCATTTTTGGGCCCATGGTCATCCCCAAATTTAGCCCCTTGTGTTTTGGACGCAAGATATTTATAATGGTTAATTTAATAGCATGTTTAATTTCAAGTTTGTACAAATTACCACGCCTTGGTAATTACGCGTTTTGATTATCATCCAAATTTTGATTTTCTCCGGTCCCTGTTACCCGATTTTGGTTTTGAAAGCAAACGTCACTGCGTCTGAAGTACATCTAAGTGTGGTCCAAGTTTCATAGTTCTAAGATTTACCGTTTTCTCTGTAGGCTAAATTAATCTCCGCGGAGAACTCCTAGCCAGCCACCCACCCACCCAACCACCAGCCAGCCGAAAGGAATTTGACGATGTTGAGAGCCTTTTTTAACACAGAACGAGTTGTCGGATCGGGTTGATTTTTTTTTTGGTATGTCATGGACCACATACCAGGTCATATACCGAGTTTCAAGATTGTAACTCTTTCGGGGCGGCGTGTGCAGATAGCTGAAAACCCCCCAACTCTGGTAGCTGTATATAGGGCCGGAGTTCGGTGTCGCCTAAGCAGTCGCATGCGCTTGTCTGCCGGGCGACGACCGTCGCCCTAGATACAATGGCATCAATGTAGTTCCCCAAATAGCTTACGCTCTTGAACCACGAATTCCACCGTGTTATGACGGGATTCGGAAATAATAATGGACGTAGGTCTGCATGATTTTCTTTGAGGAATGCCAGATAAGCACTCTTAATGGTTTGGCCATGAAGGAAAACCATTTTCAACTTTGTAACTAACGTATTGAGTTTTGACAACTCTTTCATGAAAACGTCCCCGATGAGATTAATTTTGTGGGCCCAACACTGATAGTGCACCAAATGTTCCCCAATCAAAATTTTCATACCGCTATAGCAAGTGCCCATATAGCGGGCCGAATCAGAAACAAGGCCATCAACTTTATCGTACTGAATGTTATACTTCTGTAGAGCTTCGATAATGGCCTGGCTGCAGGTAGTGCCGTTAGCTTTATCCAAGAACGAAACGCTTGCAAGCGAGACCTGCTGTTGTGCAGTAGCAGATGATGTGCGAAATAATATCACGAAAACACATCGCCCCTTTGAATCGCATGTTTCGTCTGCAATTATCACTACATGTTTGTCAGCAAATGCGTCCCGGATGCGTTCTCTCTCCTCATCGCCACATATTGAGACGTAGGTCCTCCTTAACGTGTTACTACTTGGCAAGTCACCCGAACCTTTTACGTATCTATATAAATAAAAACATGAATTAGACTAGGCCTAGTAGATGGAACTTCAAGTTAAGGCCTAGCCCGGCCTAAATATTTTAAGTTTATTAAACAGTGTCTGTTTTAAATAGGCTGTTTTCCAGGCCTAGGCCTACACCCCAGGCCTAGCCCTCTTTGTTAGCCGTAGGAGGGTCAGGCCTAGCCGTAGGAGGGTCAATAAATAAGATTGGATTGCTAGTTTTTCAAAGTTTATTGGTAGGCCTAGGCCCTAGCCTAGGCTAGGTTTCAAATTAAACTTACTTTTTCAAATAATCTCGAACAGCTGGGTGATCGAGCTTGTGAATAGGTATGTTGGCCTGAAGGCACATTTTTGTGGTGTCTTGAATAAACATCTGTTTTTCAACCTTGGCTTTTTTATTTGCATCCAGAGTCTCGTTTAATGTTGCCTGTCTTTTTGGGGGAATTGGATTGTTGGCCAGCTTCGTCTTTTTTTGTACGTGGGTCGAGGAAACCACATGTTTATCTAAGTTATCCTTCTTGTCCCATTCGAGACGAGCATCGCAAATTCCACACATTAAAATCTTTGAGTCACTTACATGAAATTTGTCAGCTTTATAGGCCTCTGCTCTCTCTTGGACAGTTATTTTTACTCGCGGCATTGTAAATGCCAAGCAAACAAATTATAAGAGAAGAAAATCTCTGTGGCAAAACCATAACCTTATCTTTGGGCTAAACTGTAAACAGAAACGTAGGCCTAAACTAGCGCGTGATCTCGTGAAGAAACATTAAAGTTGCGTTTACAGTGTCGCGTTTGGTGCGCCGCGACTCGAGCGCAGCCAATCGGAGAACTGGGTTGTCGAAACAAACCATCACTGTCGCGGCAACCCAGTTCTCTGATTGGCTGCGCTCGAGTCGCGGCGCACCATACGCGCACCTGTTGCCGACGCTCGAGATTGCTCTGGTTGGAGTAACCCCTAGCACACTCTGTCGGACGCTAGACACACCTGTTGCTGTGTGTTGCGGCTTGTGTACGATAGAGTGAGGTACTGGGTGGGCGCTTGCACAAATACCACCGAGGCTAGGCGGAGATCGACGAAGCGCATTCCCCGAGCGAAAGTCGCTGACGTCACGGAGCGGAGTAGGAGTTGTTGCGTAGTACACCAAACAATGCACCAAACACTTGCGTTTTTCCGTTTTCTTTACGATTGCGTGGTAATAAGTGCTTTATTTTGTGTAAAAACACCAGAATATTGTGAAAATGGCCCAAAATCGCACATATTTCGCATCTATGGCTGAAACTTGCATTTATCGCATCTATCCTCTGAATTTGCACTTTGTCGCACTTTATAAACTATTCGCACCGGGTGCCACTAACGTCAAAACATCGAGAAACGTAATAAAAATAATATCGCGATTTATCGCGATAATATCGTGCCCAAAAAATATCGCGCCGATATGGTCATTTGTAATCTTATCACGATATATCAGCATAAAACTCGCTTTTCTAGAATTTGCGTCAATTTGAAGTGCGCGCCATCTCAACGCCGGTCGGCGGCGCAGTTGTGCGCGGCAGCCAATATACACAGTAAACACATTGATGCACTCAACGCGCGAAACGCCGAGCAGTAAATGCACCTATACATAACATGGAGTCTTGACTCTGATGTTCTATTTCGGCCTAGGCCAAGTGTTTTACGCAGATACGCTACTGAATTAACAATTATCGCGATATCGCCAGCAATATTGATATCGTACGATTATCGCGATACAGCCACCTATATCGCGATAATATCGATAATTATCGATATACGATTATCGTTGACATCCCTAGTTTTTATCAAATCTTTGAATTTTAAACGAACTTCGCCTTGAATTACGCAACACGCCAAAACTGATTTTAAATGTTTTTCGCGTTATCTAACAAGAAAGCAGCGGTCGCCATATTGGATATTTCTAACATCTGATTTTCCAATGCCCTGAAAAGTTCTCGCGTTGTCACGCCGTGACGTCACGACGAAGCGATCTGTTAGAAGGTGGTGCGCGTCTGTGATTGGCTCGATTGGTAATTTTTAGGGATGGGATGATGCCGATTCCAACGATTCCACCGATTCTCGGAGAATCGGTAAAGAATCGTTCTACTGATTACTATTACGAAAATTTCAGCCGATTCCAAATATGAGTAAATTCGTATTTAGCGCCAACAAAAATAGACTTTCAAGTGTTGGCAGCACGGGTAATGGAATTCGATTATCGCGAACGTGCTGCTGTCTTGCGAGCGAATGTGAAACTAATGAGATAGAAAACAACTTATTTCAAAATGGCGGAATTTCAGGCTCGTTATTTCGTGGATTCGTTACAGCATAATAATGGATTTGTAAAAGTTTGGTATGAGTTAGAAGTTCAAATTTTTTTGTTCAAAAGTTCAAGTTTGGCTCGAAAGTAAAAAAACCCAGGTTCGACCACCACTAGCCAAGTGTTAATAAATTTGGTTTAGTCAGATTTTAGTTGGCTTAAAAAATTATAAAAAAACTTTTGTTTAGGGTACAATAATAATAATAATAATAATAATAATAATAATAATAATAATAATAATAATAATAATAATAATAGTTAATTGCCCTCTCATCAATGGTGTCCTCGCATCTGTACTGGCTGGTCTCTTGGTTTCAGTGGCACCCTGTACGCCCGATCATCGCGTCCATCTCTAGCGGCGTGGTGTCGGTGTGGGCACAGAACCAGGTTGAGAACTGGTCAGCCTTCGCTCCCGACTTCAAGGAGCTCGACGAAAACGTGGAGTACGAGGAGCGAGAGTCCGAGTTCGACCTCTCTGACGACGACAAGTCTGTCCAGCTCGGACCGGAGAAACAGGAGGACGATCTGGAGGTGCGTTGTGCTTGCGCGCACGTGCAGCAAAGTACATCCCGACCGGGGTTCAAACCCGGGTTTCCCACATTCCATGAAGGCACCCGCGCCTTAGCCAACTAGACCGCTATCTTCTGCTTAAATTTTCTTAAACTAAGTTACATTGGTTGTTCTGTATTTAACTATTTATTAGGGATGGGCCAACTTGGTTTTTTAAGTTTCGAACCGAACTCGAACTTCTGTAAAAAAAAGTTTCGAACTTCGAACTCGAACCAAACTTTAAAAAATCTGCTTAAAACCAAAAACAGGGAGGTAGGAATTTCAATTGGGCATACTTTAATGTCTAGGCTAAGGCTATATCTCCCTACTATCGAGATCTATTTCATCGACCTTCATCGACAGGATTGACTAGCCTAGCCCTTTTGGCACAGCATCCTAAATTTAGGCATAGGCCTAGCCCTAGCCTAGGCAAGGCTACCAAATTCCAAAGTCTTGGTTTAGATAAGAGCTTATAAAACATGTTTAGACACCTATTATCTTCTATATTCTAGGCTAACCTAGGCTAGGCTTTTCCTTACTTGGCCTAGCCCTAGCCTAACCTTAGCCCCTAAGCCTAAAATATCCCCTATGTAGCCTACCTAGCCTAGGTCTAGGCCCTGGTCCATAAACCAAACCTAACAAAGATTGTTGTGAAATCGCGGCCAGTTCTCGTCTAAATACCGCAACTATTAAATTTTATTAGGCCTAGAACATGGGCATGTTATTGTTATCTAACTTTGAATAACAAACGTAAAATGACGATCTATTTTGAGGTTATGTAGCTTATCGACATCGTATTAAGGTGTGTAAGCTGACGCAAATGTGGTTAAAACTTGCCTGCGAGAAATTTATTTGTTAACATAATTGCATATAAACGTGGTTAATCGGTCTTTAATCATTGTTCAGTGATTCCAAATAATCTTGTTACTCTATAAAACATCGCAAATATCGTCGTTAATGTAACAGCGTCCCGTCTTGGCATCTTATATTAGCAGCTTTCTCATTGGTGGATACATTCATGATGTATCGCATTATTGCTGCGAATCGATTAGTCGAACATTAGAAGGTATGCAATTGGTGGAGAGCTGCTTCCATTTCAATTATCGAAAATATCGCAGGAAATCGATGGTCGAATGAATAGTACTGCCTCACCATTGGAGGATTTTCTTGCGCGCAACAGCGGCAAGTGTAAAAGTTCGGAGCAAGTTTGTAATTTTGATAAAATTTTGATTTCGAACTCGAACCGAACCGAACTTTAAAAAAAGTTCGGTTCGAGTTCGTAATTTCGAACGTTCGCCCATCCCTACTATTTATGCAAGTATCGCCCTCTGGTACCCTACACTTAAAATTCAATTATTAGGCCTAAGCTAAAGAAGTGGGGTGGTGTGTATTATGTGAAGCCATGATTGTGTCAATAGTATTTATATTCTACTCTTTAAAATAAGAATGGTCCAAATAAGAGTGCAGCCATGACTCCAGGCCTATAATCAATTAAATACGGGACAATAAAATTATCAAAGCTGTTAGGATAGGATCCAACAGATGACCTTGAAGATGTGATTGAGGCTGCCGGATTGAAAGATAAAGTCCAGTATTTGAGTGAGAACTGAAAACGTTATGCAATTAGTAGAGGTCCGAGTAAATGGTTTTAGTTGTTCCTAAAATTTGTTTTTAAAAATGTAAAAAGTGGTTTTTATTTTATTTTCGTATTTCTCGCATGGCAAAACAGGAAGGAATTTCAATATGCCAGGGTTGCCACCAAGAAAAAATAAAAATCCTGTAAGAGCACATGAAAAATCCTTAGATATCCTTAAATGAAACACTCAAATCCTTAAAAATCCTTTAATGTTGTTTAATGATAAATGTACCACATTTTTTAAATAAAACTTGATTTTTATGTCATTTTTGGCATTATCTAGGATCACATAATGCATAGATTAAACTTAAAGGTACAAATACAATGCAAAAATAAATATAAATCTTGAAAACATGTCCATAGTTAAGAAGGAAGGTGGTTACAGTTACACTGAATGTGTAAAAATGTACCTGTAGTTTGTACCATATTTTTAAAATAAAACTAGATTTTTATCACTTGGCATTATCTAGGCTTACATAGGCCTATGCATAGATAGATTAAATGTAGAAATATAATGTGAAAATAAATATAAATCTTGAAAACATGTCCATAGTTAAGGTAAGGTCATGGTTAAGGTACACAGTCGGCCTAACTTTAAGTTCCGTAACATCCTACTTCTGAAGATGTCTTGCTTTCTTCCTCATTGCATTTGTTGGCTGGAATTCTGCAAGATTTTTGCGAGCCGAACAGTGCATGAGAGCGTTCAGCATAGGTGCACCCAACAAGGTATGATGGGATGTTTTTATTAACGTTAGCTTGCTGAAAAGCCTCTCCACTTCGGCGTTGCTATGCGGAAGGATCAACATAGCCTTTGCAAGTTTGCAGAGCGTTGGGAACTTTTCAGTTTTTAGCACCTTGGCCCAATAGTGGTCAATATTGTCAGTCACAGAAATTTGACTAGTCGGAGGAATTTCCCAGAGAGAATAACTCATAAACTCTGAATTAAGATCATCCATTTCCTCTGCTGGTATGACATTGGGAAACCTTTTTGTTAAAAGTTCAACTTTCTCCCAATTGCCAGAAGATTTCTCATCAGGATCGAATATTGACACGTTTTTCAGAACAGTGTCTTTCAACGGCAAGAGGCGGTACAGCTCCTGCGTCCCCTTCTCATAGAAATCTCTTATGTTTGTGTAGAATTCTTTTTTTTCAGCGGGTGTGATGGCTTCGTTTTCCAAAAAGGTTCTTGTTTTGTTACCAATGAACAGGCCTTCATCGTTAAGTTGGTTTGCACGGCAGAAGTTTATTTCAGTATTGACGAAATCAGTTTTTTGGATTACCGGAAATTTCACAAAACTTGCAACGAATTGCCGTAGCAATGAACACATATGTTTGCGAAGTTTATGCACAATAGGCCGCTCATGCTGAAACATGGTGTTAAAACTTGTGAACCGCGGCAAGATAGCCTGGAGAAACAGGAAATATAAACGGGCTGCATTGGAGTTAAGAGTTTCGCATATTCTTTGAACCGATTCAAGTTGCCGTTCCTTTTCATCAAGTTTGGTGTCAAAATATTCTTGAAGTGCAGTCCACTGCTCAAGCAACCGTTCGACACACTGAAGTAAGGCAAGCCACCGAGTAAAACATGGGCGCAGAATTTTATGTGTCTCCATTCCCAGCCGTTCCTGAATTTCACGGTAGTCGCTCTGTCGTTTTCCAGACATTTTAAAAAAGGCATACACATCACGCGTTAGTTGCTCACAAACGTTAGGTAGTTCTTGGCAAGCATGAGATGCTGCAAGATGTGCGACGTGACATGTGCAATGAAGAAACCACACGTGGGATTGTTGTTTCTTTACGCGAGAAAGAACTGAATTAAATTCACCCACCATGGCCCGAGCACCATCCGAGGACATACTCAAACACATGCTCCAGCAAATGTTGTCCTCTTCAAAGCATTTGGCGACAACATTAAATAGATTTTCTCCAGTTGCCTGTCCATCAAATGAAACAACGCGGTAAAGATGAGTTTCGACCCTGTCTTCTGCAAAGATGCGTGCCATGATCACCATTTGCCTGATAGTAGCCTTATCAGTCGATTCATCTATCATGAGGGTGAAGAAAGATTTCTTCATTTGAAGAACTAAATCTTCTGTTGCAACTTTACCCAATGCCTGTTCAATGATTTGGCTGGTTTTAGTTCTACCACACTTGAAGTTTTTGGCAATCTTGCTGTCGGGGAACATTTTTGGGACAAGGCTAGAGAATGAATCACTAAGATTCATAGACAAGTGGTTCTCCGTCACGAAATTTGCCCATCTCAACTCTACATCCACAACACCATTTTCTTGGACAGCCACAAAAGAAGTAATTGATGAAGTTTTTTTGACAGCCCTTTCATTTTTCTGGTGGCCTTCAGTTGACTTGTGTCTCCTTAAATCTTTTATTCCCCCCTTGCCAATGTTAAGTTGAGTGTTGCAAATCGCGCACAACGCGGAAGTGTCACTTTTTCCTTCCTTGCACCATTTCAACTCGGTTTCCCATTCTCGTTTGTACTTTTGATAGTACTGTGACCTAACAGGAGATAATTTTCGCTTTGTAGACATTTACACGCGCGACGAAGATGTAGGCCTAGGCCTAATTATTTCACGTTAATAAACTAATAAAGCATTTTAACTTATCAAATGTAAAAAACACGACTTGACAACTTTACGAAGCGAAACAGTAATGACAAGACTTGAGACAGTGCGGCAGCAGTTTGACATGGGCTGGGAACGGCGTGAAACGAGAACAACCAATCCTGAGCGGGAACAGATAGCTCCGCCCAAGCTCCGCCCATGCCCCGCCCATGACCACGACAAAGACGAATCGCGAGTCGAAGGTCGAGACATACAAAATTCAAATATAATGAAGTGAATAGCCCGCGAAATTCAAATTTACGAAAAAATACCGAATATCCGTAAATTGAAGTCAAAATCCGTCGATCCGTTTTGCACCCTTAAAATCCGTTAAAACGGATAAAATCCGTAAAAACGGCAACCCTGCAATATGCACACAAATTGCCATTGATTTTATGGCACAGATGTCACCCAAGGATTGTTTCTGCAGTATTTCATTAATTTTTATTTTTTTTACCTGTTTTTTGTTTTCATTTCAGCTTGAATTTAAGTAAGAAACACTCAAATTCTCAGCAAGTTGAGATTGAAAGTTTGTGAATAGTGGAGATAATGTTGGTTTTGTTAGAGGACAAAGCAAATTAAGGTTTTTTTTGCATAATAACTGTTAATTTGGTGTTATAACCATTTAGCGGTGTTGTATGGTTTCATTTCCATTTAGCGATGATGGCTCTAGCAATTAGCCTATCATCAACTACCTATTAATTATCTTCCCCCCTCCAGGTGGACGTGTCGACAATTGAGCCGGTGGCTGCGTTCTGCTCGTCTGACGAAGAGGGGGACAGCGAGGGGCTGCAGTTCCTGCCCATCGCCCCTGAGGTGGAGGGGGGAGAGGAGGGAAACCTACCGCCCGCGCTTCCCCCTGCCGACATCATCCCCGAGACGCTAGAGAAGGAGAACGACAGTCCTGCAGCCAAGCGCAAGAAGTACCGCGCCTTCGACATCTCGCTACAGGATGCGCCACAGACGGTAAGCGCTTCATTATTTGCCCGTCGGTGTGTACTCGGTCCAACTTTTTAATTGGCAAACAGACAATTAATCTTTTTTGTATTTACTGTAGCCTATTTTCTATTCGGTAAAAGAGTTCTTTATGTAGATTTAATTGAAGCCATGGCTTACTTAAGCCTAGGGGTGTGCGAATATTCGAAATTTTCGAAGTATTCGAGAATAATTTACTATTCGTATTCGATTCGAAACTCGAATAGTAACTATTCGAATTCCCGAAGTATTCGAATTCCCGAAGTATTCGATTTGAAATTCCCGCTAGTATGCAGGAAACTACATTACCGATCGACGCACCCTATCGTCAACTCCGCGCAACGTGTTTCAGCGGTCGTACCAACCAAACCAAGCTGTACCAACTTCGACAAACAACAGCATCTGATATCACCGTTGTCACGACGTCGTTGAACGTAAGAAATTACTCCGAAAACGTGATGCAAACCTCATCTTTCTTGCGAAAAAGTTCTAAACATGGTCTTTTCTTGGGTAAATGCTCATGTACAAACCCGCATAGGGCTCTCGTGCTTACAGATTACGAAGAAGAAGCGGGCCTTGAGCCCGAAACGGACATAGCCCTAGGCCTAGTCTAGCCCTACCCGCTTCAAAGTCTAGGCCCTAGCCTAGCCTACGGCAAAAAAAGTGCGATTTGGTACTTTTTCAACCCAAAAGGGAACGACGCCGAAGAATGTATGCATTGCAAAAAAAAATTAAAAACCCCCACAGGTCAGAACAACGAACATTGTTTTTAATTCCCTGTGCTTTGCACAATGCTAGGCCTAGGGCCTAGGCCCCGAGCTTACTAGGCCTACCTAGACCTAGGCGTACGTACGTATAAATACGTATTATACGTAATAGTTCAACCAAGTACTTTTTTCTAATTAATTTAAACGTAATAACATGCAAATTTTATTTTGCCAAGCTTTTCGAGGATGCTGTTATGGGACACTGTACGTTTATGAATAAAGAATGCGCAAATGTGGAAGGGTAGATGAGCTTGGCCCTTTTTTTAAGATCTCATTTCTTTTGAGTGTGTAAGGTTTGGCTGTATTTCTACAAGTTTTTAATTCCCTGTGCTTTGCACAATGCTAGGCCTAGGGCCTAGGCCCCGAGCCTACCTAGGCCCTAGGCTAGCCTACTTAGGCCTAGGCCCTAGGCTAGCCTACCTAGGCCTAGGCCCTAGCCTGCCTAGGCCTAGTGCTAGGGGCTAGCCATTGAATTTTGCCAAGGCTAGCCTAGGGTAGACCTAGGACCAAAGATCCTATTATTAATTAATAATATTAATATTAATTAGGGTTGCCGTTCGATGTGAAAATCGTGATCGATAATCGGAGGCATCGAATCGATTATCATATCGAAATATATCGATATCATAGACCCAAATCGATTATCATATCAAATTCCAAATTGAGCCTAGGAAGCAGAAAAAACGCAAAATTGTAACACTAATACAAGAGATCATTAAGGATTAGAATGTTTAAAATAAAATTGAGGGCTGAATTTCAATTACACAGCCTATATTTTAATACGTCTTGACTTGCATCGGGTGTCACTGTTTACGTGTTCCAACAGTACGCGCATCTAGCGAGCGAGAGATAGTGGCGAGATCTCATCGACATTCGAGCTCACAGCCTTATCTCCTCCCAACCTCCTCGTCGTCGTTCTTTGAATAATAAAAAACTGCCACACTTGACTCATCTTGTTAGGCAGCGTCAGAAGTAATGGCAAATATCTTCTTTGGGTTTGGGACGGAAGAAACATCACGAATTCAATATAATTGGGCAGACTGACGCTAGAGAAGTTCACGCCACAACACGTCGAGCCGTACTGAATACATCGCAAATCGCAATCGGGCCGGGCGATGTTTTCGTATCGCCTTGTATCGCGCTGCGAGCGCATGCGCACTGGCGGCGGTGGGCGTGGCATTATACTTGAGCAGCGATTGGCTACTCCGACAACCAATCGGCGCGTTGATACGACAGCGCGGCATTTTTAAGCATGGTAAACCGCGAAAACATCGATGTCACTATTTAAATCGATAATCATATCATATCATATCAAAATACTTGAATCGATTATCATATCATATTACTGATATCGATAATCGATCGATATTTCGATTATCGACGGCAACCCTAATATTAATAGATATATTATATAAAACTTAAAAACAACTAAATGTTTATTTTTATGTGTGCGCACTGTTTTGACAACTATTCGATATTCGACTTTTTTACTGTGTAGCCTACTATTCGATATTCGTATTCAAACTCAAAAATCACTATTCGCACACCCCTAAGCCTATATGCCAAATCGTCTAAGCTTTGTCGTTGTGTAAATACTAGGGATGTTAAACTATATGAAAATCAGGGTTCCTGATTTTTTTGATTTTTATTAAAAAAATCAAAAATCATGATTTTTTTTATTTAAATCGGAATTTTTTGATTTAAATCGATTTTTTTGATTTTTTAAAATTTTGATGTAAATCGGACTATTATTTATTCAAATTGAAATTCTAGACTGGTGTAGGCCTATTAGGGGCCTATAGGCCTACAATTTTATATGCAAAACCCTTCCTCTTGGTTTAATTTTAGGCTGTTTAGGCCAACCAGGTACGGGTCTAGGCCTACTACGTAAGAAACATGAAATAAAAAGTTTTTAGGGAGAGGTGGGTGGGTGTAAACATAGCTAGCTGCTAGGGCATATTATCTGTCAATTTGGTGAAAATTAATATTTAATTATTAATCACATCATCCTAGGTTAGGTATATGTATTACCTTTGGAGGTTACAGATGAGATAGGTAACAATTAAACGATACACCTAGTACTGCATTTGCATAGGTAATGATCAGTCAGTTACAGATATTAGGCGGCCAGAGGCCTACATTCACAAATCACAAGACAAACTGGCTCGTCACGAAAGTGTCTAGGCCTAGGAACTAATTGTTATTTAGGCCTTTTATTTTTTATTTTTTTTAATTTAATTTTTTTAATTTTTATTTCCATCACAATTATTGTATATGACTGTGCCCTAGTGTGTTAGGACCTAGGAATGAAGTTTTAAAAGCCTATACCAGATCTAGAAGACCTGTGAAATCATTGATCACTGCCTCAGAGTCATTTGGATCATTTTTGTAATATTTGATTTAAATCAATGATTTTTTTAATAAAAATAATTTGATTTAAATCTGATTTAAATCAATGATTTAAATCATTTGATTTAAATCAATTTTACCCTGATGAAAATCGAATTCATATCGATAATCGCACGAAAATGAGAATAATATTGCGATAGTATCGTGACCAAAGAATATCTTGCTGACACGGTCATTTGTAATCATATCACGATATATCGGCATAAACCTCGCTTTTCTCACATTTACGTCAATTTGAATTGCGCACCATCTCAATGTTGGTCAGTGGATTTACCGCCACCTAAGACGGGCCCCTCAATGCCCCTCTCACGAGCGAGTGTGCAAGAGAGCATGAGCGGCGAGTGCTGTTCCTCAATCGGCGGTGCTAGATCGCGTGCGGAAAAAGAAAACCTGTCTGAGACGCTGGTAATTCCATGAAATCCAGAATTCAGGAGAAAAACATAGCTGTAGCAGCGTTGATTAGTCATGTAAACATGTATTCACTACTGAATTAATAATTATCGTGATACAGCCACCTATATTGCAATAATAATATCAATAACTGTAGGCCCTATTGATAATTGTCGATATACGATTATCGTTGACATCCCTATTAAATATGTAAATGTCCTTTCCTTGCACCATGGTGGGATTATACCGGTAATCGTTGATAAATTGACATTATCGTGACCTTGAGGCATGTGTTAACATGTGGAATGGTCTTGACTTGTGTTCTTTGTTAACAGAACTGCACCCGCTGCTGAGCAAGCAACAGGCCGGACCGAAGAAAGCCGGAAGACCCAGGACGGAAGAGAGGAAGCGGAGCAAATAACTTAATAAGGTCGTGCCACATTCAGTATTGTCCCAATCTAGTGTTGTATGCAATATCGCCTCATAGGTACCTGTCTTGTATACATGCCATCATTCACATTAAAATTACATTTTCATATATTAAAGTGGTCCATGTACAGACTGTGAGGGTGAAACCTCGTATTTTAAGCTTGGTTAATTGTTAGGGACACTGAAAAATGGTAAATAAAAACAGTTTATTTCGGTATATAAAATAGGCAAAAACGGTGCAAAAACTTGACAATACGGTTAGGGTTACCATAAGTGTCTCAGCAAAAAAGAGGACATTTCGTTTACAGACATTCGCGGACTACAAGGGGTCTGGGGCAGAGCCCCAGCCGCCAGAGGCGAATTTTTTTTGGAGATTTTTACCGTCAGGATAGCGTTTAGAGCGATCTGAACAAGGGTCAAGGAAGGACAGTGGTGCCGACGCCTTTTAAATTGAGGGGTTATTTTTAAATGAACACTACATTTTATGACAAAACTAAGACAAGTGGCCTAGGTCTACAACACTTCCTAACGTACGCCGTACGACGTGGACACAAGGCACGAAACGTACGGAAATGGTAACTAAATCACGTGATAGTACACTGCTTGCTGCACAGCCTGGCGTGTTGTGACACGCTCGGACATGATCGGCTGCTCGTATTCGGCGATTTACGGTCGTTGGATCATGGTGGTTGGATGGTAAGTGAGGGGGCGGAAGGGTGCGCATGCGCCTCTGCATGGAATTGGGTGAAATAACCGGACATTTGCATTATTTTGAAAAAACCGCCCGGACAGACATAAAAAAAGAGGACATGTCTGGCTTTGACCGGACGTATGGTAACCCTAAATATGGTAAATAACGGTAAATAAAAATCCACTTTTTTTCAATTGCAAACAAATAATAATGTACTTTATTTAAAGTAGGTTGAAGGCTACATTGTAAAATGCAATTTTTCTGACAAATTAGCAAAGAAAGAAGTAAGATTATGATTTGTCACACTACAAAGGTAGATCAAGATTTCTATTCCGTACCAAAGTGCATAAACAAAGAAAAATCTAGAGAATAATCATGATTTGTCACGCACTACAGAAGTAGAACAGATTTAGAAGTCTCTACGCCCTACTCAGTACCAAAGTACATAGACAACATGAGCTCAATGTTGGCAGGCTTCAGGTTGGTTCTGAGGTCTGTCAATATATTGCCGTACGCCGAAAACGCCCTCTCACTGTCAACGTTAGAAACTGGAATCCACAACGCACGGACACAGGATGCAACAAATTTAGCATGGTCTTGTTTCATTCCTAGCAGAATAGCCACAACATCACATTGAACGTCATCATTGGTCATGGACACCACTTTTCTCTTGAGAGCAGAGTACCCTTCCAAAAACAGTTTTGGACACATGTCTTTTACCAACGGAATTCCTTTTGTTGTCGTGATAAGAGAGTCATCAATGGTATTTGATGTGATGTTTCTAATAGGGCTGGGCTATTATGACATAAAGTTCAAATATCGATAATTGTCAAAAATTTCGATATCGATATCGATATATCGAAAGCAATACACGTACTGTATTTTGAATATCCCCTCCCACATAACAGTTTGCAGTGAAATGAAAAACAAAGTATTTTCTGAACCATTGTGTTTTTTATTAATTAAAAAAATACACTGATCTGGTCATAAAACTTGAAATGAAGGGATATTTTAACATTTTTATTAGGGGTGTGCGAGTAGCACTTTTTCAAGTCGAGTCGAGTTCGAGTAGTAAAAAACCAACGATCTCGAGTCGAGTTTCGAGTAGTGCATTTTTTTTTTAAATACTGTACATGGACCAGTAGCGGAAAAACAGGTCTAAATAGCGCTGAATGAAACTCCACATCACCTCTTAAAATAATTATGAAGGTACTTTTAGTATGCAAAGAAAAAAAAGGCCAAAACTACCTCTGTCCCTCTAGCACGTACCACACAATAGTACACAGCAAGTAAAGCGATATGGCATAGCCTAGGCCAAGTTTCATTCGGTGCTACTTAGTAAATATCAGTGGGTTTGTAGGTAAAATAAAATAGTACTCATTTAATGATTTCAGCAATTAAGTCATCTGTAATTTTCAAAGAAATGACAGTCACAGACATGACATAAAATGCCTAAGCTACAAAAATTGCACGTTTGAATAAGATTAAATTAAAAGACTTTAATAATTAAGTATGAGTACCTAGACCTGCCCATATAACACTAGGTTTTACTAGGCCTACTTAAGATTTTGATTTAAGAAGACAAGTTCTTCTACGTGGTGAGGTGTTAGGCGTTCACGCCTACTTGAAACGATGTTGCCAGCAGCCGAAAACTGGCGCTTGCTGGCCACCTCAGTCGCTGGGATAGACAAAAACCTCATTGCTAACTGAGAAAGAATTGGGTAATGCATAGCAAATTTGTGCCACCATTGTAAAGGGTCACTTGAACGTGGAATTATCCCTTCATGTAGGTAGTTTTGAAGTTCCTTCTTGTTTTTATTATTAACCGTTTCCACTGGGCGGTCGTCTTCCTCTTGCATCTCGTCAAAGGAACTCCACAAAGAGGTTCCTGTACTAGTTGGTCCCACTGCAGGTACTGAGAACAAAACATCAAATTAAATAATTCAATGGCCTGCACAAGAAAATTAAAAACTCAAACATGAAGAATATAAAAAGGAACATACCTAGATCTATGTTTGGAACAATTTCTTTGTCTGCGACTTCGTTCATCAAATGAAGAGCCTCCATGTAAACGGATTCTTTTAAGGCGGTTGTTTTCAGCAGAACGTTCTTAAGACGCGGGTCCAAAAACATTGCCACCAAGGCGACAGTGTTAGTCTCGAATAACGGAAACCTCGATTTTAAAAACTTCAAGGCTCCGCGCGAAGCCTAATCCACTTCCATGGACACCAGCCCGCAAGTATTGCTCCAAGTAATGGAATAACTGGTACAGAATAGGGATTGGATTACCAATGGCAGAGTGGGATATGTGTCCCCTGAAACTTCTGCAGTTGCCTCTGCAAATGGTTGCAGAATTTCTACTAATCCTTTGGCCGTCTGCCAGTCAGTCATAGTCAACATCTCGACAGAACCGCTGCCTCCTTCGAACGACTGAATCTCATCACATACGGCTCGCCTCTGTTCTACGAGTCTTCTCAGCATATCGTGTTCAGAGTTCCATCTTGTTGGCACATCTTGGGACATTTTTTTTCGTGGCAGTTGCATCGTTTCTTGAACCATATGCAGTCTATGCTCTGCAGCTGCGGAATGGTTATAATGGCTTACTATCGTTCTTGCTTTTCGAATTACATCGGGAACCGCACTGTCTTTTTTAGCATCGCTAATCGTTAATTGCAGCGTGTGTGCAAAGCACTGAAATGCGATCCAGTTGGTCTTGTTTATTGCTGCAGTTAGATTCCTCGCATTATCAGTGACTACGTACACAGGGATATGAAGTGCAATGTCGTCTAAACCCCATTCTTTCATCATGGCATTTATTTTATTATATTGTTGATAGCAGTATGGGCATCAGGGAATGGTGAGTTGCCCAAACAATAACTTTCTATTTTAAAGTCCTTGTTCATGTAGTGGCACGTAAAAGAGAGGTAAGAGTAATTCCCTTGGGACGTCCACATATCGAGGGTCAAAGACAACGATTTGGCATTCTTTTTCACATCTTCCATTTTTTGTTTTATTTCTAGGATTACTTCCTCATTAATTTCAGGAATAACTGAAAATCTGGCAGCGAACCAACTCTGAGAGCACGTGTCACAGACGATAACCAAGCAACTTAGGCGAGGGGAGAGGGGAAGGTTCACTCACGTATTTTTTGCGCACGGCCGGCCGACAAGTTGAAGCGCGCACAGCGGGTTAGGTGGGGGACGGACAAGTGTAGTGATGAGTGGTGAGGGGTGGGGATGAAAGGTGACGAGAACAAAAATTTGCAAGTTATATTTTTTTTTGCACAGGCAATTGAAACGTGGAACATTAGAAATCATAACTTGATTTTTGAAATTTATTTTTTTATTTTTTTTAGACTTTTATTTTATTTTTAAATTAATTACTTTTTTCAATATTTTTGGATATTCAACCAAATATCGATATCGAAAAAATCGGCTCATATCGATATCGTATCGAAATATCGATTTCTTTGCCCAGCCCTAGTTCCTAACATCAAACAGTTTTCCCATGCATTGCAAGAATGCCTTTGATGTTGGAGTGTTCCCAGATATTAAACGAGAAAACTTTGTGTCGCATGCTACTCCAATTGTTTTAAATTGCTGCAGCACAACTGCCCTCTTTGCGATCGTTGACAACATGGCAATTTTTGCTTTTGTCTTGTCACCAAGGTTGCCTTCACCCACAAGTTTGAAACCATTTTGAAGGTCATCAACTTTAGTCTGCACTTTGTGTGCATAGGGATATGATGATCCTTCTAGAACAACGATGGCATCAATCAGAGCCTGGCAATGTTCGGATAAGAATTCAGCAGATGCTTTAACGTGTGCGATCGCGTCGTTGGACATATTTTTAAAATATGCTAAAGCAGCACCGCCTTCATCAACGGTTTTTAAAAAGTCAACTAAGTCCGATGTACAGTGCGGATGCGTACCACGAATTCCATCTGGTTAGTACGGGAGATGGGAATAATTTTATCTTCTTTTCGCCATTGGGATACCTTTCTTTTAAGAAAGATATATACTTGTGCTTTCGTTTACGAGTGTTAAGGAAGGCCATCTTAGTATTTGCAACACACGTATTCAATTCGGGTAGCTCACCAGACCAAATGCTGGCCACAAGGTTTAACTTGTGTGCCCAACATTGCATGTGAATATGGTTGGGGCATAAAACTTCACACATAGTGGCGCACAGGGTCATATAACGGGCCGAATCCGTAACAATTCCAACAATGTTTTCGTAACTAATGTTGAATTCGTGAAGAACGCTCATAATAGCACGGGAACATTCTGTAGCATTTGCATTTTCAAGAACGCGAACTCCACCAACAAACACTTTTTGATCTTGGCTTACGCACAACAATCGAAGTAGTATTACAAAAACACAGCGCCCTTTTCGGTCAGTAGTTTCGTCGCACATAACCACAATGGGCTGATCTTTAATAAGATCTTTGACTCGGTTATTTCTCTCTTCCCGTATTTTTGGAACATACTTGGTCCTGACTGTGTCAACAGATGGAAGATCGCCAGCTCCTACAAAAAATAAAAATATTGAAATATTATAAAAGGCTAGCCTAGCAAAGGCCTAGGCACATACTTCAATCTAGGCCTAGGTAGGCCTAGGCCATCCATGGTGGTATAAAATTTAGTAGGCCTAGGCCTAGGGCCTAGCTAGGCCTAAAAGTGCTTACTCTAGCTAGCTAGGCCCTACACTAGGGCCTAGGCCGAAAGGAAATTTTAAGCACGCATCTTTAAAAGGTTAGCAACAAGGAATTATCTAGGGTCTAGGCCAAGCCTAGTCCCACAATGGATTTTAAGCACATCTAGGCCTAGGGCCTACGTGAACAACGAATTATATTGGGCCTAGGATGGAGGGCTAGGGCTAGGCCTACTAACCTTTTATGTTTTCGTTCATCCATTTCTTTATGTTAGGATCATCCAGTTTTTCTAGAGGTACGTTTGCTTTCATAAAAGCAGTTACTGTGGAGGTTATGAAGTCTTCTTTCTCCAATTTCATTGTTTTAGCCTTATTTAGTGAATCTTGCAGGGAAATTTGTCTCTTTGCACCATTACTTTTTTCAGCTTTTTCTTTGTTAATTTTATGCCTCTCACTGTCTTCCACGTGTTTCTGACACGTATCCTTTCTCTCCCAATCAATTCGGATGTTGCAGTATTTGCACATCATTATTTTCTTTTTTGGATTAAACACGTAAAATCCATGTTCTCGAAACTCCGATTCACGGACAAAAATGCTTACAACTTTTGGCATTTTGACTTTAATGCAACGAAAATGCAAGAAAAACGAATTCTGTTACGAAGTGAAGCCAAATGTGGTATAACTTACATCCGCCTCTTATCAAACAAAAGCCCCACTGAGGGTGTTAGTGACGACTTACACTTAGTTCGCACTTGTCGGATGCGTAGTTAGCGGTAGGTGTTGCACGGGTAGCTAGCCTGAATACCGGTCTATCGGTCAATGAATCTTACACACTCGGGAGACATCGAGGAAACACAATACAACGTGCGAAGGAATAGCCTTCGACCTTGGGGAGAGAAGCCCCAGACGACCGGCGGGCTTACCGTGGGCTCCTGCCCTCTCTGGTGGTGTGTGCGTGGCCTGGCTGCGGCTCCCTTCCTCCTGGTTTGGGGTGGCGCTCGTACTTAAAGCTAGTCTTATTTGAGCGTTGGGTTTATAAAGCTAAGGGATGGCTGAAGGCAATAAAATCATAGCAAAGTGCATGCTCATAGGAAATGCAACAGGTTGTATGAGGGGAAAGAGGTTCCCTTAGACAACTTAAACTGGCTTGGAATTCACTTGCATAATTATTAGGCACAATGGACATTACAGGTTACAGTTTACATTTATAGTTGATGGAAATAAAAAATTTAAAAAAATGATTCTACGATTGGATCCAATCTACAAATACCTTTGTTTTTGGGTTACCCGATGGCCATCTTAAAATACTGAATTACAAAGATTGAATTTTCTACTCAACACTAATCGGCGACGTCGTTGTATGTCGTGGAGGTGCCGAGCCGATGGTCGGCGGTCGACGCGACGAGGTGTCTTGAGGTTTGGCGCGCAAAGCGTTGGCGCGACGCCGGCGTCCCTGACGAGAGGCGGCGACCTCGGAAGCGTCGTCGTTTCTGGAGATAGCACCTCACTTCACGTGATAACACACGTGGGACTTCGACTTCGACCCCGGTAGTGGTGAACACTTCTTGCTTCGCATGCCCTAAGGCTTATCTCGAAGGTGTGGCCTTGTGTGGTGGCCACCCGCTCTCGGAGGGGAGGGCTTGACCCATGTTGCTAGGTCTGTCGTCGGGTAGGACAAAGGAAAAAGGTAGTGTTGACAAGGTATAAGTTTAGGTTATAGCGTGTTGAACTGGCTCTGGACAAGGAATATACGTTAGAGTAGCCATTGTAGTAGCGGTCGTCGTAGTTATAAGTGGAGTCCGGAGCGTCACCACATGCTACAGTGGTTTACGTCGCAAAACGCGTGCACTCGCGGGAATTTACTAGATTGGTGAAACTTCTATCTATATCGGCCTGCTAAAGAGACCTCTCCCTACACGTTGCCGTATTACTTTATGCCCCATGGCGATTGGTGAGCACTACTGGCTTCAACAACACACGATTTCGAACAACACTTGCTCCTGCACTGCTTACGCACTGGACTCGCACCGTTGACTGATGCCAAGATGCCGCTTCCCCACGCCAACTTTCCCTCTGTTTCTGCTACCCCATCACGTGACCTCGACACTTGTCACGGCCAGGGTGATTGGCAGATGAAGACGTTAGGCGAGCGGCTAGGCCAATAGCCTACCGTCTTACGTGGCCTACACTCAGGCTTCAGCTGGGTATTTTCCATCCTCAGACTTGTGACGTTTACTTCCCTTTGGTGTGGCTGGTTTCATGTCCAGCACCCCCCTCTCTCGCATTCCTGAGCCCCCCAACCTGTCTTCGACGATGCAAACTGGGTTGTTTTGCTCACTGGCTGACGTTCCTAAAGCCTGGGTTAAACCCCGTGCAATGCACATTTTACCTTGCCTTACTTTAAAACCTGATTACCAAGCATACATAGTACATCGTTGGCTGTGTATTGCACACATATTTAATTACCATTAATTTAATTACACGTTAATCGAAAAAAATAAAACCCAACGTGATTACACGAAGGTAGCCAGGTGGCTAATGAACATTTACATTTTATACTTTTAATTGCAAAAGAAACAAAATTCCTACTGATGGTAGGCTTTGAAAGGGTGGTATGCTACAGTGGCCTATTCTGAAGTGCGTTGGGCGTATATCGACTAGTCGCGGACGTGCATTCGACCTTGGTCACGTGGTGCAAGTGCGACTCGTGGGTTCGACTTATCGATCTAAATTAGGCAACTCTCGAAGCTCGACACGACCGTTCGAGCAGTGGGCGTGATACGCGAGAAATTGACTGTTTTGATCGTCGAAAATACGCAAATTTGCTTCAAATTATTAAAAAAGTGAGAATTTCGCGCATAATTTCGTGAATAATCTTCTTTTTGGTCTATTTCGTGTGAAAACATAAAATAGCTAAAATTCGCGAAACTTCGTGAACGCAAAATGCCTCCTCTAACCTCAAAACATGTTCCTATGTTGTCAAAAATAGAGTTGTGTTTTTTAAAATTTCGTGCAAAAACCATTCACGAAAATTCGGTGTCCCTATTAATTGTTATTTCCGTTTGATACAGTGGAACCTTGATATATTGTTTCCATGGGAGGTTCCACAAAAAGTGAGTAAATCACAAAAATCCTAAAAAAAAATACAAAAAGTCACCACTTATTAACCCATCCGCACCACCGCCCCAAAACCGCTGGCGCGCCCGCGGAAACCGCGCACTTTTGCCCTCTGCACATCGAAGTTGCAGCGTTCCACTAAAAGCGTCGTAAAATCGTCAATATTGGTCAAATCGATATGAGGTTTGATGCAAATTGTTGTGTAATGTTGTGTTACTATATATATAATAACGGAAAAAATATAATTGTTTTACAAGTCCGAGTAGGCCTTAGTTCTGTCACGCGTTCGATCGACAACCCGCTTTTGACCGCTCTATTTGGTTGTCGCGCGTGCGATCTAAATCTCACTTGTCACAACAATGGAGCTTTAGATTCAGTGCCCTGATAAGTTTCACTAATAATACCTTGTAAATGTAAAGTTATTGTTGTAAAATATGTTTCAGCTTACCTGCAAGTAGATCTCGAAGGTAGATACTTGTTCCTTTCAGATTTACTAATTCTTGAATGAATTTGTTCTTGGTTTATTTACAGTGTTTATATTTACAAAGTTATTGTCAATGTTTATTTGTCGCCGACAAAACCATTATTTTATTTTACATATGTACAAATCACCTCTGGCCTGTACGGTTAGGCCTAATAGTTTTTTAGTGTGTGGAAGGATTTGAAATGCTCCACGCAAAGTGCCACTTTACATGTATCGCACTGCCATGTAGATTCTTTCCTTAGTTTGTGTTTTATGCACACTACACAACGTTTTGTCGTCTTAGACCCTTTAGATTCTGATGGTGGGACTTTTTCCGGGAAATGTCTTCCTGTAAGCCTTGTTGGTTGGTCAACTGATACTGAAGCCCTTCTTCTGACTGTTCCCTCTTTGCAAAACATTGCCATTAGCTCTTCGGCAAGTTTTTGTTTGAACGCATGGAAAGTTCTATCTTGTTTTCCATTTATGGCCTTGTGAACAACATATGTGTTGAGGAGTGTCATGTCAAGCAAATAAAAAAATATTTTTTTATAGGCTTTATTGTATCGCCTCATTACGTGAAACTTACTGAGTATCTGGTCTCCCAAGTCTACACCGCCCATCTTGGTATTGTAGTCTAGAACACATGTTGGTTTTAGAACTTTCAATCCGGTTTTCCTGTCAATCTTCCTTGTTTCCCCAAAGTTTAGAGTGTGCATTGTTGTTAGCATCGATACGTCCTTCTTGTCTTTCCATTTGATTGCAGCTACATTGTTGCAATAATATGCTACTGCTTCTCCCTTCAACAATTTATCTTGGGACATTTCTTTGGGCATGTTTTTCCGATTCAATCGGACTGTTCCACACGAATTAGTCTTGGCGACATGAAGACGGTGATAGAGGTCGGGGGAACTATACCAATTGTCCATGTACAGACAATAACCTTTATTTTGCAAGTCACTTTTCTCCATCATGTCCAAAATAACTCGCGTACTCACTGGTAAATCGTCCACTTTATCCTTTCCTACGTAAATTTTAAAGCTATGAATATAGCCATTTTTGGAGTCGCATAGCTTGTAGAATTTCACTCCAAATCTCGCTCTTTTAGATCTGTTGTACTGTATGAAGTGAAGTCTACCTCTACACTTCATTAGGGTACTACTCTACACACTCATCAATGGAGATGTCACGGTTAGGGGTAAATATTTGAAGAAAACGATCGCCAATCATATCGACAACGGTTCTTATTTTCCGTATTGGATCTTCCGCGTCAAGGTTTGCATTGTCTACAAAGTGAAGGAACCTACTTATGGCCATAAACCTATTTCTGGGCATTATTGTCTTGAAAAACGGTGTATCAGTTGAAATATCGGTACTCCAATAACTATGAAGTGTGGATTTCTGAACCAGGCCCATAAGTATTACTAGGGAAAAGTAAACTCTCAGTTCGTCTGCACTGACAGGCATGAATTTGTCATCCACGGACCCAAACCTATTTGTTTCAGTAACAATATGCTCAATGAAATGGTCATTGATATAAAGATTGAATATATCGGCTCTACTCACTCCTGCAGCTAATCCCAGGTTGGAATTCACACCACCAACTCCAGTAAATGGATGATGAACTGGATCAACCATTTCCCGCTTCCATTTCCAATCTAAATTATTGTCTCCACCGCCCATTACTCCCCCCCCTAGGTCTAGGCCTAGGAGCGCGCTGCGGAACAATGTCATTGTCTTCTTCCTCACTCTCATCAATGTCCATGCCAACAACGTAATCAACATCATCACTGTCACTATCACTTATTATTACCGTAGCATTATTTCTAGGCCTAGGCCTGTTCACAACAATACATGAGTTTGTAGGGCTATGAGTACGACCATCGCGATCATGATCACTCCCATTCCCAACCTCACTATTACTCCCACGCACACCAATGCACATTTCTTCTTCGCTGTCACTTTCACTGACTATATCTGCACCGGTTCTACGCAAAAGATTAAAACCAAAATCTTCACCATCACTATCACTGAAATCTGATCCAAGAACATTAAAAAATTGACTGATTTCCGATTGTTTTTGCCGAGAACGACGCTTTGGTTGATCCGAATCCGCCATTATTGACAGTAGAATGGCGCGAAAGTTTCACGTCGATAACAAAGTCGATTGTAGCTTCACGTTTTTGGCATTAAAGTACCAAATAACACCAATAGATGTCACTACATACCTGACGCGGGAAATGCAACAAAAAGTACAACAATTGGCCGATAGGAGCTGATACTACTGCAGTTTGAATGGCGGCGCGAGTCAATGCGGACCAGTCCGCTTATGGCTTCCGTGGCCAGGCTATGATTCGCGGACTAGTCCGCTTACGGGTGCAGATGGGTTAATTACTAGGGGTTCAGGGAAATAGTTTTATTAAAATTCAAAATTAGTTTAAAAAAATCCTAAATTAGTGTTTTGTTAAGTAGGGGTGTGGAAAAGGGAACCCAACAGCTTACCTGGTCGGTGACTGCAGGGATCTCGTAGAAGAAAGACACAAATAAAAATAAAAATAAACATAATACACGGAATCGTCGTAACTGTTTCGGCCAAACAGGGCCTTGCTCACTGGACGAGAGCGGAGAGTTAACTAACCTAGGTCTTTACAGCTATATACTAGGGGTGGGCGAACGTTTGAAATTCAAACTCAAACTTTTTTTAAGTTCGAGTTCGGTTCCAGTTCAAAAAAAAAGTTCAAAGTTCAATTTTCTTATTTTTTCTTATAGGTAGTGGTGTGCGGTCACATATTATTTTGACAAGTCAAAAAATAGTTCTCAATTCACAGGTACAAATTTAAAAACAAAAAATAGATTGTGGAGGTGCTGGCCCAGACTTATCACTATTTTACCTATTATGACGAATTGATATACCTTTAAGTTGGGTTCGAGTTTGATACAGTTCGAAATTTTTGTACTAAAGTTCGAAGTTTTTTTTTTAAAACTGGGACGGACAAATAAACAAACCTTACCACTTTAGGCCTATGTTGAAACATTTCATGATAAATAATTTCATCAACTTTTTTACACTATAAATATCTATTGTGGAAAGTATGCCTAGTACCGTATTGGACCGAATATAGCACGATCTCGAATATAACACGACCCCCAATTTTTCAGAATCATTTCAAGAAAAAAGAAAAATCAAAGAAAATTAAAATGTACAAGAAACATTTTTTATTTACAATGCAATGAATGAATAGACTAAAGTTTCATTCTTACAACAAAACATTTTGAACAATGTTAGGGCCTAGTCCTATGTTTTTTAACATGGTAGGGCCAACCACAGTTCACCAGTCTGATTAAGGGATTACAAATCGATCATTGTGACCTAGAATCGATTCGGGATCGATTCCCAAGAAAAACTTTAATTGTACGCACAGTTATTTTGGTGGTCATTTTCCACGGAACCCGTGAACCTTGATACGCGGCGATATTCCCGCGGCCTTTTGCCGCGGGAACGCTGCGCTGACGTCGAGTGGGTGGGCGGGACGATGCGCAGCAGCCGATGCGCGGGAGTTGTATTGCGGGTGGTCTATGTTCAGTCGCTATTTCAAATGCAAGAGCGCGGAAATAACGCAAGTGCTGTTTTAGAGATAGTATTTTCGGAAAAAAACATCGCGCTATATTCGGTTCGATACGGTATTTTACTGCGGTACCGTACTAGAGTTCGGTTCGAGTTCGAAGTTTGAATTTTTTTTAAACTCAAATTCAAGTTCCGTTCGAATCTAGAAATCCTGGGTTCGCCCACCCCTACTATATACAGTTATTTACAAGACACGCCAGTGGCGCTGTTGGGTGGGGGTGGGGGTGGAGTGAGAGGAGAACTAGGAGTGGGGGTGGGTGGGGCAGTCGAGTAGACCCTGACGAATGTTGAGGTTAGGGGGTAGTCTAGAGTTGGTGATCCACTGTTGAGCCAGCTCCCACCTTTTTAATTAATAGTCATTGCAGTGGGCAGTTAGGGCTCTCACAACACTGGCCTGGTAGCATTTGTTGAAAGGCAGGTTGTGAGATACAGCATGTAGGGCCACTGGTTTTTCGATGTTGCCTGCCTTGGTGTCATGTCTGTGGCCATTCATTCGTGTGTTGAGGGCGTTGGTAGTAAGGCCTATGTATTCAGCTGGGCATCTACTGCACCTCAACTGGTAAATGATGTTGTTGGTTTGGCATGTGTTGTGTCCCTGGATGGTGTAGGTTCTGTCCGTGGCTCTCGCTGTAAACGACTCGGTGGGTAGGTTGAGTTGGCATGTTTTACAGCGAGCGCTGTCACGGGGGTAGGTGCCAGGTGGTAGGGCTACTTGGGGTGTGTCGGTTCTGCTCCGGGGGTTGCGTTTAACCAACAAGTCCTGGATGTTGGGGGGACGCTTGAATGTTACCCGCGGGATGTTGAGGTTTTTGGTCAGGGTCGAGGTGTTCAGCAGATGACTGTTCGTCTACATGATGCCGTTGAGGGCATGTAGGCCAGGGTGCCACTGGTTGATGAGGGGGATTGTGTTTCTTTGTGTGTGAGTGGTTGGGTCTCTGGGGGCACGAGTCATCTGCTGTTGGACCAGTTTAGGCGGGCAGCCTCGGTTGCTGAAGGCTTCTGAGATTTTGCTGCAGTATGCGGCCAGGTCCTCCTTGTCGGAGTATATTCTCCGGCCCCGGGTGGCCATGGAAAAAGGTGGGGCCTACTTCATTGATGAGGGGTGGCAGCTGTCGAAGTGGAGATATTGGAGGCTGTTGGTGGGCTTGAAGTTTACCTTAGTTCTGAGTTGGCCTTCCTCCAGGAATAGGTCCACATCGAGAAATGTCACTTGATTTTTTACAATGTTCCATGTGAACTTCACCGGGAAAGTTCAAATTCAGGGCGGCCAGGAATGGTAGAAGTGTTCCCATCCCGTGGGTCCAGATGCAGAAGATGTCGTCAATGAAGCGTAGCCACAGTGTCGGAGTGAGTGGTTGTCCCTTAAGAAAATCTGTTTCCAGTTTTCCCATAAACAGGTTTGCATAGGAAGGGGCCATGCGGGTGCCCATAGCTGTGCCTTAAGTTTGAAGGTAATTAGGGGTGTGCGAATCCGAATAGTGATTTTTGTGTTCGAATACGAATATCGAATAGTACACACAAAAAAAGTCGAATATCAAAGTCGAATATCGAATAGTAGTCAAAACAGTGCGCACACATAAAAATAAACATTTAGTTTTTTTAAAGTTTTATTTATTATAGCTATAGGGTGCCTAGTCCTAGGTCGAGGCTAGCCTTGGCGAAATTCAATGGCTACCCCTAGCTCTAGGCAGGCTAGGGGCCTAGGCCTAGGCCTAGCATTGTGCAAAGTACAGGGAATTAAAAACAATGTTCGTTGTTCTGACCTGTGGGGGTTTTTAATTTTTTTTGCAATGCATACATTTGGCTTCGTTCCCTTTTGGGTTGAAAAAGTACCAAATCGCACTTTTTTTGCCGTAGGCTAGACTTTGAAGCGGGTAGGGCTAGGCCTATGTCCGTTTCGGGCTCAAGGCACGCTTCTTCTTCGTAATCTGTTAGCACGAGAGCCCTATGCGGGTTTTTACATGAGCGTTTACCCGAGAAAAGACATGTTTAGAACTTTTTCGCAAGAAAAATGAGGTTTGCATCACGTTTTCGGAGTAATTTCTTACGTTCAACGACGTTGTGACAACGGTGACATGAGATGCTGTTGTTTGTCAAAGTTGGTACAGCTTGGTTTGGTTGGTACGACAGCAAAGCTGAAAAACGTTGCGCGGAGTTGACGATAGGGTGCGTCGATCGGTAATGTAGTTTCCTGCATACTAGCGGGAATTTCAAATCGAAAACTTCGAAATTCGAATAGTTAGTATTCGAGTTTCGAATCGAATACGAATAGCAAATTATTCGCGAATACTTCGAAAATTTCGAAGCTTTGCACACCCCTAAAGGTAATGTTTTTCTGAGAAGGTGAAGTTATTGAGAGTGAGGATCATCTGGGCCAGACCTACTAGGAACTGGGTGCTCGGTGTGGAGTTGGTAGGCCTTGTTGGAGAACGGGAATTGTAAGGACGGGAATCCTTGGGAGGACGGCATCCTCGGGTGATAATTCAACCCTGGGTGGACTTAACACATAGATTTCACAACCTAGGTGTTTTTTCTATACTCTTGGATGTTCCTAACTACGGGCATAGGGAAGAACCACGGTCTTGGGAAAGGTCAGGGGGTGTCAGACAGCAATGAATTCCCAGAAAAACCAAGACAACTGATATTTCCGCTATGAAAGCATCTAGTTTGTTATTGCTTATCATACAATATTTACAGCTTTTGATCTAAGCGACAGGAAGCGTTTGTTTGATACATTTTCCGCTTTTATGTTGTTTAATACATTTTCCGCTTTTATGGTTTTTAGGTTTAGTTGCTTTCACTATTTATTATAAAACATCAATTATAAATTCTAAACATCAATTATCACGAAGTCTAAACATCCATAGTTTTACAAATACACTTTACTCCATTTCTCTAAGATGCACTTATTGAATTCCTTCTAGATGTAGGTAGTATACCCTGTACACGAACTTCAAAAGACCTAAGTGGCGCTACACCTTAATATTCTTAACCCTTAACACTAAGAGCCCTTAAACCTACGAGTTCTTAAAACTAGCTCCATAAAACGATCAAGTTGACGGGATATAGAGTGGTCTATCTCGTTAGCTTGAAATCCCAACGTGTGGTTTGTTTCCAAAGGTCAGAACGTGTAAAAACCTGCTAAAATCCAAATTCTCCTATAAGACCATAAAGGCCAAAGATGGCAAGAATGAATAATGGGGTTATTCAAGAGCTGTTTTTAAGGCTAAGAAATAGGACAATAGAGAACTCACCAAGGAAGTGTTCAAAGAGCTGTATCTTTCCCCTGACCCTAGTAAGCACTTGATTATACAAATCTAACTTTCTCGTCCTTGCAAAACAGGACGAGACCTATTCCTAGCAAACTGGCTCGGCTCTGAACCTTAAGAGTTTTAGAGCGAATTATGTAACGGCTCGAAGCTTGGTGTCCTGGAACGCCTGCGGACGAGAGACGGCACATGCCCTTGGCCAGTGTCTTATATACTCGCCGCCATATTGGGTGTCGCCTCGCCCTTTTTAAATTGGTTCCTAGCCCCACCTTTCTGATTGGTTAGTCGCCTAACCTTTTTCTGGCTGGTCCTCCCTCCAGGACAATTCCTGGAGGAAAAACCACTGCGTCCACCTTTTTCTGGCTGGTCCTCCCTCCAGGACAATTCCTGGAGGAAAAACCACTGCGTCCACTCAGTAGGTGTAAAAATGCCCAAACCGCCCATAGGGGGCGGGGGCTGGGGCTCGTGGGTGCAGGACTGTTCCTTTGCCCATGCTCAGTGAGTCAGTTTTGGGCCTGTCTCGGGGCGAGGGGAACAAGTGGGGAAGCCCCCCCCTGGGATAAGCAAGCTTCCTCGGGGAAAAGGGAAGGGAAGGGAAGTTTGGGGAAGGTGTGACCTTTTGTAGGAGGGCAAGGGGATGGGGTATGCGATGCAGATCTTATCACGGTATTGATTAGGTCCCTGTACTGATCTCTGAGGCCCCCTCTAACTATGACCTTTCACCTTTCACCTTTAGGCAAAGGGTGAGGAGGTGGGGTATCTGCAACGCAGATGTTACCAAAGTATTGATTAGGCCTTAAAGGCCCAGTAAACCCAAACATACATGTGGATTAATTACAAGTTTAGACATACAGTGAAACCTCGATGCATCGTTTTTCGGGGGAATACTTAAAAAAAAAACGATGGATCCAGAAAAACGATGGATCAAAAAACAATTTAAAAACACTTCTTTTTCATAAATTAATTATAGTAGTCTCAAAAAACGAACTGAATTGATGTTCAGTATAAAAATTATGGACTTAAAAGCTTCAATGTACATACCTGATGATTTCTTGTTCCTTTGTAAGCTACGAGAAATAACTGCAAGATGTCACAGTTTGTCTCTCTCCAGTGATCCCTCCCCCCCCCCCCCACCCACTCCAGAGCCCGCACTCACAGCATGTTTCGTTGACCCTGTCTCGCCAGCAAGCAGCTGGCCGGCCGGCGTACTGAGAACTCGAGATTGCATCACATTTGACGGACGCGTAATAATAGGCTATGTACCGGAACACTTTGCTACAATCACATTCTAATGGAAGGAGGGAATTGGGCCTATTCTACTAAGACATAATGTAGACTTAACACTTAATAATCACTGATTAAGATCTTGTATTTAAGTACGTAAATTAAAAATACGTAGTACATTGGAAAAGAAAAAATAATGAATCAAAGCTTGAAAATAATTAGGAAAAGGGATACATGAAAGAAAATACATAGGCCTACACGTGAATAAATGTAAATAGTGAAACACACACACGAAACATTTGCAGGCCTAGTCAACAGTTTTAAAGATCAACTTGTTCTTCTACTTTTTGTTCACTACAAATTACCACACGTATTTGTAGGCCTACTCCAACTACTTTTCAAAGAAGTCAGTGATGCGGGTTTGTTTTTTCCCTTCTTTATTTTTCCGTTTGTACAAATAATGTTCCAAGTTCACTACGGTAGCAATTTCGGTTTCTTGCAGAGGTACATATACAGGTACAATACATGTACAATCGTATTTTTTCAAAGGCCGTTATCACTTCAGCGAAGTCTGGAATTTTGTCTGGTTCCTGTTCGTCGTCTTCATCAGAGTCGTCTTTTGAAGTTGCGGCGTCACATAGAGCCTCAATCGAGTCATTACCACACGTGGCCAAATCACGGTATACAGACACGTACGCGTCAAAAGTCCCTTCATGTTCATCACCTTCAGTTACGCGACCCCATTCTTCTTTGCTGTCATCGGCCACTGACTCCTCTTCCTCCATAGTGATATCACCTTCAGTTGCTTGTTGAAAGCCACACTTGTTAAAACAGTTTTGTACAGTTGTTTTTTTTTCATCGCGCCATGCGGAAACCACATAATGAACAGCTTGGAGAACGTTCATAGTTTTCTGGTTATTCCCAGAGTCAAGCAAGAGAACAGCTTTTTGCACAAGCCTTTTGCGATAGTAATGTTTGAGGCAGTTAATAACTCCCGCATCCATGGGCTGCAATGCACTGGTACAGTTGGGTGGGAAGTAGATCACTTTAATATTTTTTAAACAAGCTGTATTCAGGAGGATGAGCTGCGCAGTTGTCAAGAAAAAGTAAGATCTTCCTATTCTGGGCACCCATTTTGGCATCGAAAGAACGTAAAAACATCATGAAGACATTGGTTGTCATCCATGCCTTTTTATTAGCATGGTACTTAACAGGAAGTTGCTGTTTCTTTGCAAAACAACGTGGCTTGAATGCCTTGCCTATGACAAGTAACTCCATTTTGTCGGACCCATCACTATTTGCGCATACCAACACAGTAATGCGGTCCTTTGCATTTTTCCCACCATGACAGGACTCCCCTTTTAATGTAAGAGTCTTATCCGGTAATACGTTGTAGAAGAGACCGGTTTCATCGGCGTTGTATATGTCGCGCGGGGCGTAACCGGCAATCAATCGTGGTAGACCGGCCATCCACATCTCAATCGTTTCAGGGTCAACAGCAGCACTTTCCCCTGCCAATTTTTTATAAACTAGGCCTCTTCTTTCCTTGAAACGTTGCAGCCAGCCATTTGACGCAGTGAACTCGTCTTCTTCCAAGCCCAGTCTGGCCGCGATTTGTAGGGCCTTCTCCCGTAACAGAGGCCCATCAATGGGCACGTTTGAAGCCCTAGCTTGAGCGTACCACGTATAGAGTATGTTCTCCAACTCACTGAATGCAGACTCACGGCTTGTTTTTCGCTTGACACTTGATTTGCCACATTTGGCGATCTGATCACTTCTTATAAAGGATTGAGTTAAGAGTTGAAACCGGCAGTTTTAAACGTTTTGCGATTGACACTTTGGACTCAGTCGGATTATTTTCTACTTCAAAGATTATTTTCTCTCTTTCCGCAAGAGTTCGTACCGTTTCGGACATCGCTACAGTTCACACAAACGTACGTAAAACAAGACACAATACACGTGCGTTACCTCGCACAACGTGACAGGTCAAACTCAAGCCTTTTGATCGGATTCGACACTGTCAACCACATAGCGAGCCAAACATTCAACTGTTGCACTGCACCACTCCGGTTCAGAAACTCGCTCGGCATCGCATTGATGCTATGGAATGCGTAGATACTACATACCGCCCACGCGCATGCGCCCAGTCCCAGCTGGCACTCAGCCAGCCAGGCGACGTCGTTCGTATGACACGTACAGTCGCCTGCAAAAAGTACTCACGGAACGAACGAAAACGATGCATCCAGCAATTATTACGCTCGGGGACTGGATTTTTAAACGATGAATGCGGAATAACGATCGATCGGGAAACGATGAATGCAATATTTATTATCATTGCTTAAATGGGTATTTTTTGGGAGTTCTTAAAAAAAACTATGGATGCCGAAAAACGATGGTCCGCGAAACGATGCATCGAGTTTTCACTGTATAACTAGGTTGACTGATCTAGCGCCGCGCCTCTACGACCCTACGTTTAGCCAGCAGCATTGAGTTTGTCTCGCCTATGACGTAGATCCGTACATGATCAACTCGGCGGCCCGAGCAAGGTTTAAAACAGCACGCGTCCAAGCGACTCGCCACTTATACGTCTCAAAACGTCTTTAATTTTGGTCCGATTTTCAAACGCATGACAACGATGTCATCTGTGAACCATAACGAATCCATCGCAGGTTTTAAAATACTAGATTATTTCATGTAAGCGGATGTGCGATGATGTAAACATGGCCTTGCATAGTGCATCCGTCGCGTCTCGTCGTGTTAGGTGCGGAAGCCATGCGCCTACAAGCCACGCTAAAAACATTTGCTTCGATCTCCATGTAGCAGTCTCGATCATACAACGTGCTTCCTAAAGCTTCCAACTTTTCAGGTTGTTAGCTGTAATTTGGTAAAAGTTGCCAATATTAGCATTAAATGATAAAATGTTGAATGATACCGCGTCTGTAGACTTGTCGTATGTGCACTGCTAGCCTACTGCTGAAGAAGCAGATGTTTTTAGAGTGGCTCGTAAACACATTCTTCCACAGATAGGCCAGCGTTTTGCGAGAGCTCGCCGGGATGAAACATTCCATCACGAGAGATTCTGCCTATCAAACAACTCGCAAAAAGTAATTCATTTATGTTTGCACTTTTAAATGCCTGACATCATTATTAAAGCTAATTATTTTTCACGCAATATGGTATAAAAATCTATATCAATTAACAAATAAGTTTGCTTGGTTTACACCTGTAAAGTTTTGCTTATTTTTCTGTTGGCGCGCTATGTTGGGCCTTGTTTACATCATCACACATCCGCTTACATGAAATAATCTAGCATTTTAAAACCTGCAATGGATTCGTTATGATTCACAAGATGACAACGATGTCATTCGTTTGAAAATCGGACCAAAATTAGATACGTTTTAAGACGTATAAGTGGCGAGTTGCTTGGACGCGTGCTGTTTTAAACCTTGCTCGGGCCGCCGAATTGATCATGTACGGATCTACATCATAGGCGAGACAAACTCAATGCTGCGGGCTAAACGGAGGGTCGTTGAGGCGCGGCGCTAGATCTGAGAGCTGGCGGTGGGCTTCAGCCTTGTAGTCGTCGAACTCTTCGATAACTACTGCTGATCCCTTGTCAGCCGGTAGCAAAATGATGTTGTGGTTATTTTGAAGAGATTTGATGGCTGAACGTTGACGGAAAGTGAGGTTATGTTTGATTTTAGACTGTCTGTGAAAGTTGGTGCTGATATTTGTGCCAGTAAGCTTTGCAGATAGAGTTTTAGTGGGTGGTCGGCTGGTAGAGGATCCGGTTCCCAGTCTGATTTTGTGCGGAATTTTGGGACAGCTGGGTCAAGTATTTTGTTTGGGTTGGGTTCCCTTACAAAAATTTTAGTAGTCAAACCTAGTCTCTTGACTATGTTTTTTTGACTATGTTTTGACTACTGTTTGACACACATCCGACACATTGTTTGGTCTTACAAATACACAGTTCCAAAGCATATCCGGATATGTTTTAAAAAATTTTACACAATTGATAGTCATTACATAGTCAAAACATAGTTGGATGTGTTCCAACTACTATTGGTGATCTTTTGACACCTGGCTTGGCCAATCAAATTATATTAAAAGCATAGTCAAATGCTAGTCATTACATAGTTGATTATGTTCCGACTACCTTTTGACAACCTTTTGGCGATATTGAAACATTTATATTTACATTTACACATACTTTATTAGAGCGGTGACAATTAGAACAGGTATGAGTTACTTTATTAGAACGGTGACAATTAGAACAGGTATTATTAAGTAAACAATTTTGGACTATTTGCTCATTGCTGTTAGTATTTAAAATAGTAGTTTATGTTTTTATTGATGACATTTGAAGGGTGCTGACACTGAAAGTGCCCAAACCTACCTATATTTTAAAGAACAGCAAATAGCCTAGTCAAACATTGCTTTGTTAATTAATGCTTACATATTATTGTTAGGACCACTGGACCAGGAAACCCTTCAGGTATATTTTGGGGTTATGATTGTATCCAATAATGAATAATCTAGTTGTGATTCTCATCTTTGTATATTATTTTATTAAATCTGCCCTATTAAGTACATTGTTGTGGCAGAAATGTAATATAAAAGGTAGGCCTGCAAGTGGGTAAATATGGAAGGCCTAAACCTGCTTTATCAAGCATGTGGAGAGCCTGAATAGAAGGTGATGTCTTCATCTGTCTCACTTAAATGTTCATGTTCCAGAACAAACGTACGTCACCAAGTGTATGTCAGTAGGCAGAATGAATTGAATCCATTGTAGGCCGACAAGAATAATTTTCTTCTGACTGGTAGCGGGCAAATGATGAGCATTGGGAGGGAGTTTCATAAGAACATATTTCTTGAGATATGTCAGTAGGAAACTTGAGAGAGTCTAGGTTCTTCCTAGTTAGGGCCTGTATGAGTATGACGGGATTGACGGCGTAGCCTTCTGATCCAAACTTCTTGTTTGTTTGGCATAAGCTAAAACAAAATAGATACACAAACAAATCAATTTTAATTTCCATGTTTATGAGCTCATTATAGGTTTAGACGTAGGCCTATAGGCGTAGTCTATATATCCAAAGATCATTTCACACATCAGCAAAGAAAGACATATTTTATACCGTACTGTTATACATTAACATTAAATGTTAATTTCGTGTAGGTCCCAAGCCCATTTGGCATTTGATATAAGGATATTCATTGGTGGGCTACGTATGACACTGTGCACCCTCCAGACACACACAAGAAAACCCTCCGGAGAAGCTGTCCGAGCGCTTGGCCAGCACCTCACACATGTTAAACTTCATGCATTTTAAGACGGAACATTTAGTAAATAAATTATATTTAATTCTTTGTTATCTTGACACCTTTTCCAATGTGTTATTGCAACCACAATTGCTTGTATTGTACCATGTGCATGGCAGGTTTACAGAAAACAAAGCTATCGTTTTACTTTTCGTTCAGTTAAAGAAAACATACGTACGTACTAGGGATGGTTTATTAATTATTCTTGATAACTGAACAATTTTTATTTTATGCTGTTTTTATCTTGTGTGCGACCAGCCGAATTGTTTTCTCATGAAACAATTTACAGTCATTGTTTCATTCATACGCACGAGTAGTCTCCAATTTCAACACCCTTCTCGTCTACACATCGGCAGCTTTGAGTCGCAAACTCGTAGGCCTACAGTCAAACATCATTACGAGTTACGACCGGGCACATTTTTTTAATGTTTCTGCACTCCTATTGCGAAATTCGGCGCATTGACAACCGTTTTGTCTTGAGTGCAGCCGATATTGTAGGCCTATAGTTTGCTCAAGGTCAAGCCTTGTTTGCCGCTATCTCCAACCCCCCCCTTTCCAATATGCGCCGAATTCTGTACCAGATCATTCAACAATCTCACGCTCATTTGGCCTTCTTGTTGTCACATAATAATAAATACCGGACATTAGAATAACGCTGTAAATGAACGGGAAAAAACAGTTGACTATCAAAACATCGGCTGACATCAAACTTCACAAAGACAATGCTGAAGACGAGAGGGTATAGGGTTACCATATGTGTCCCAGCAAAAAAGAGGACACTTCGTGCACAGACATTCGCGGACTACAAGGAGTCTGGGGCGGAGCCCCAGCCGCCGGAGGCGAATTTTACCGTCAGGATAGCGTTTAGAGCGATCTGAACAAGGGTCAAGGAAGAACAGTGGTGCCGACGCCTTTAAAATTGAGGGGTTGTTTTTTAAATGAACACTACATTTTATGACAAAACTAAGACAAGTGGCCTAGGCCTACAACACTTCCTTACGTACGCCGTACGACGTGGACACAAGGCACAAAACGTACGGAAATGGTAACTAAATCACGTGATAGTACACTGCTTGCTGCACAGTCTGGCGTGTTGTGTGACACGCTCGGACATGATCGGCTGCTCGTATTCGACGATTTACGGTCGGTGGATGGTAAGTGAGAGGGCGGAAGGGTGTGCATGCGCCTCTGCATGGAATTGGGTGAAATAACCGGACATTTGCATTATTTTGAAAAAAAACGCCCGGACAGACATAAAAAAGAGGACATGTCCGGCAAAGCCGGACGTAGGCCTATGGTAACCCTAAGAGGGTACATTGTTAGTGGGTATCCACAAGGATTGTATGGCATAATTCGCCAAAAAAAAAAAAAAAAAAAAAAAAAATTCGCCAGTGTGCGTTCTTTTGTGTATAGTAAAGATAAAGTTTGTAGTAAACTTTGCAGGACATATGGTACAAGCAAAGGGTTTTTTGCCAGTGTACGATCTTTTGTGTTTATGTATCACTTAAAATAATGCACTAAACTTGATATCGAACCTCTTCTCTAGATTTGCAATTTGCATGCAAATTAAAATACACAAATACAGGAAAAAATGAAGGCAGAGGGCTGCGCAGCCACATTTACAATATATCTTCAAGCTCTTTAAAGGCTTACTCATGGCTTGTCTTTCGTTTTGTGCTCGATTTCCCGCACTAAGCAATTTGTTCACGTATCTCATTTTTTTTTAGAAACTGGAAGCCCGAGACGCTTTGCAATCAACACTGTAGGGTTCTGTAGGGTTTTTCTCAACCTCTAAAATTATTTTTTCTCCTTCAGCTAGTGTACGCACGGCCTTATTAGTAGGCCCAGGCGCCATTCCAAAAACACTAGTGCGAGGAACCTGAATGTGAGCCACTTATCCACTGCCAGCGTAGAGCGAACTTAACCTGTCCAGACGCTCACGTAGCGGGATGTCTCTGCCTCACTGTGCCCGTGGCTTGCACCTCCTTAGTACCTCCTTGAATCTAGTAACGTTCCTATCACTGATTAACTGCGA
>JAMZAV010002425.1:0-99837 GCA_024449915.1 Sweltsa coloradensis | reverse complement strand
AGCTAGGTTAGCCTAGCCCTAGCGAGCGCTTGGTTCAAAAACTCACTTCCGAGCAACTCTTCATGTTCTTGTTTGGGACGAAGCAACACATCTTTATTTTGTAACTTTATATCATTTATTGGCCTAATATTCAGCATTATTGCAAATATCCTTAACAATTTATATTGTGGCACCGGGAAATAATAACGTGATTTTCCACACCGGACGCACCGGAAGAACATACAGATGACAAAAAAGAAAAGTTCTTTTCAATTCTTCTTAACATCGATCTAGGTAGTAACTAGATTTCGTAAACTCTTTCCCCTTCCCTTTGACTACCTCCCTGACGGCGACGACAATGACAACACGGACGGATGATGAAACAGACGGAGATGACTACGACGTGGGGGAACACCTGCCCACCCTATATGCTTGTGGCTGGTTCTGACCAGCACAGGCCTGTTCACCCCTTGTCCCCCCGCGTCATCCCTAACGTCCCTCCCTTCGTCTCGATTAGCCAAGTTGCATAAATATGAGACGTAAAGCAATATCCAATCAATCAACCAGACTAGACGAGACTCTGCTTGTCGAGGCAACAGCATGTTGCGAAGACGGCCGATTGTTTGGTGCAGAATTGGAGTCGACAAAAAGGGGATAAAACCGAACGGTTGCGTGAGGGTCTGATGGAACACGCCGAGCTGCAGGATTGTGCCGGTTCACAACTTTGCCAATGTGAACCACATTGTCAAATTCCAACTCGCAACCTTATCGTGGTTTTTGCCCGTGATAAGGGGAGTTTTTTTTCCTGAAACTAATGGCGAGCTCTGGGTCGTCGGCGATGAACTTTCCCCTTTTCCTTTGACTACCTCCTCGACGACGACGACGACGACAATGACAACACGAACCGATGATGACACGAACGGAGACGACCACGACGTGGGGGAACCCCTGCCCTTCACAAACGCTTGTTGTGGTTCTGACCAGCACAGGTCTGTCCACCCCTTGTCCCCCGCGTCATCCCTTACGTCCCTCCCTTCGTCTCGATTTGCCAAGTTGCATAAATATGAGACGTTAAGCAATATCCAATCAAAGGCTAGCTTTATAAATTGTTTATAATAATTTCAAATGTTTTTGTTTGTTAATTAACTGTGTGTTATCTTCATAAGCCAATTACTTTATGTTCTAATTATCTATAATTTTTATTTGACACAACTCGCAACTGTTTGTGGTTTGGCCCGTGATTAGGGAAGTTCTTCTCCCTGTAACTAATGGCGAGCTCTGGGTCATCGTCGGGGAACTTTCCTTGTCCTTTGACTACCACCCTGACTGTGGCGACAATGACAACACGGACGAATGATGACACAGACTGAGACGACGACGACGTGGGGGAACCCCTGCCCTCCCCATACTCTTGGGATATCAAATTGCAACTCGCAACCTTCTCGTGGTTTGGCCCGTGCTTAGGGGTTCTTCTCCCTGAAACTAATAGTGAGCTCTGGGTCGTCGTCGAGAACTTTCCCCTTTCCTTTGACTACCTCCCGACGGCGACGACAATGACAACACGGACGGATATGACACAGACGGAGACGACCACGACGTGGGGGAACCCCTGCCCTCCCAAAGCGCCCGTGGCTGGTTCTGACCAGCACAGGCCTGTCCACCCCTTGTCCCCCGCGTCATCCCTTACGTCCCTCCCTTCGTCTCGATTAGCCAAGTTGCGTAAATAGAGACGTTAAGCAATATAAAATCGAAAAATCAATCAAATCAACTCGCAACCTTCTTGTCGTTTGGGCCCGTGATTAGGAAAGTTTTAATCACTTCCTGAAATTGAATTGAAAAAAATCCTGAATTTTACATACATACATGTCAATTAAATATCTTGCAGGCGCGAATAATCTTAGCTGTTAAAGCGCTCTTAAACTACTAATACTTATTGGATGAGCGTAGCGAGCGGAAGCGTAAATTCCATTTCACTGCACTGGAGAAAAAATCCGGAATTGTTTTTTTTTTCTTTTTCTTTTTTTTTTTGTGTGTTTGTCCACACGATTCCGGCTTAACCGATACACCAATTGCGATGAAACTTAATAGAGGCCTTCGAAATCTCTGAACTTAGAACTGCCACGTTTTTGAGCGCGATCAAAAAATTATTTCTCATTAAACTCACAATTTCACGATTTTTTTCGATTTTAAGCAATTTCTCGAATTGTAACACCTACATGCTTTATCCGGTTGATATGATGTTTTTTTCGCAAACCTTAATTTTATGAATTAATAATTAATGTGAAATTTGAGTGCAATCAAAAAATTACTTCTTATGAAAATCGCAATTTTACGATATTATTTTATTTTTAAACATTCTTCGGGCTTTAATACCTACATGCTTTATCCGATTGTAATGATTTTTTCACAGAACCTTAATTGTTATGAATTAATAAATTGGTGTTAAATTTTGAGCGCAATCAAAATTATTTTTTTATGGTCGACTTATATCATCCACATGCTTTATCCGATTGTAAATATATATTTAATACAATTATATCCTCACAGAACCTCACATTTATGAATTTGTATATTTGTGTAAAATTTGAGTGCAATCGAAAAATAATTTCTTATGAAATCGCAATTTTACACACTTTTTTGTTTTAAATAAAAAAAATTGATTGGATTGGATATTGCTTAACGTATCATATTTATGCAACTTGGCTAAGCGAGACGAAGGGAGGGATGTAAGGGATGACGCGGGGGGACAAGTGGTGGACAGCCTGTGCTGGTCAGAACCAGCCACAAGCGTATGAGGAGGGAAGGGGTTCCCCACGTCGTGGTTGTCTCCGTCTGGTATTAGTATTAGTGGTTTTTAGGGCGCTTTAACAGCTAAGATTATTCGCACCTTAAAGATAAAACATTCCTATAAATGTGAGTAACCACCTTGTATACATATATTTCCAAGAGGAGGAACGTAAGGGGAGACGCGGGGGGACCAGGGTGTACAAGCCTGTGCTGGTCAGAACCTGCCACAAGCGTATGTGGAGGGCAGGGGTTCTTCCACGTCGTGGTCTTCATCCGTCCGTGTAGTCATTGTCGTCGCCGTCTGAGAGGTAGTCAAAGGGAAGGGGAAATTAATTGATTGGATTGGATATTGCTTTAACGACTCATATTTATGCAACTTGGCTAATCGAGACGAAGGGAGGGACGTAAGGGATGACGCGGGGGGACAAGGGGTGGGCAGGCTTGTGCTAGTCAGAACCAACCACAAGCGTATGGGTTTTGATTGGTTAGATATTGCTTAACGTCTTAACATCTGTGACGCACACAAAAAATCAGAACAGTTAATATAATTAATTTTTAAAACAATGAATGGGTAATACGAAGGGTTCATCTTTCATGGATAAGCTCTATGTATATGGAAATCTAGCTGTCTGGGTCAGGGACTTGAATTTTCTATCTTTTGATGATGATCCGGGATCCACTTCCCAAACAATGTAACATCTTTGACACCACATTTCACTCAATATATCTAAAAATTACAATAAATTTTAAAATCTTTTTCACCTTATGGTAGGTAGTGTGTTAACACAGTTGTTTTAGTATAAAACATCACAATTAATTAGTTAGTTTAAGATTTTTAGCTCTATAAAGAGTGAAATGTAATATCCGTGACAAGCCTGAGTGGCTGTTAAGTCTTTGTCGGTGCTGTTGCGCGGTTAATGTTTGGGACTAAGCAAGTGTTCGGTTGTACTTAAGTTTATTTGTTATTTTGACCAACAAATATAGTTATTATTTTCAAAAAAAACTAAATAATAAATCTATGCAATTAGCCATTAACACATGTAATTTTTAAAACAACAATTCAGATGATTCTGCAGCTAGCCATCAAATTCCAACTTTCAACCTTCTCGTGGCTTGGCCCGTGATAAGGGGAATTAAACTACCTGAAACTAATGGCGAGCTCTGGGTCGTCGTCGGGGACTTTCCCTCCCTTTGACTTCCTCCCCGATGTGGCGTCGTTAAAGGTACCACACAAACCCATCCTACAATGCAGTTTAAGATCCCACTTTTAAAAATCGTTATTTCTTAGGTCCGAAAGTAATGAGACCAGTAAGCATTTGTTTGCTAAAGCTGCGGTCAGGGAACTTTCCCCTTCCCTTTGACTACCTCCTCGACGGCGACGACAATGACAACACGGACGGATGATGACACAGACAGAGACGACCTAGACGTGAAGAACCCCTGCCCTCCCCATATGCTTATGGCTGGTTATGACCAGCACAGGCCTGTCCACCCCTTGTCCCCTGTGTCATCTCTCGATAAGCCAAGTTGCATAAATATGAGACGTTAAGTAATATCCAATCAATCTATCTCGGGAGGGATTTTACTGAGAGTACTGGTACCCCCCGTGTGTTTCTGAAGAGATTGTGGATGAGATTGTGTATGTTGGATCGTCGTCGGGGAACTTTCCCCTTCCCTTTGACTCCCTCCCCATATGCTTGCGGCTGGTTCTGACCAGAAAGACGGAACTACTTGTTGGGCAGATACGTATTGAAGATCCGGGCAATGCGTAACCACCCATCTCATAACGCTCTTTTTGATGAGAGATTTGTCCGTCACTTCGATACCAAACCTTTGGCGACCCTTCCTGTCGGATTACGTTGTAGACATCTTTTTAGAATTTTAAATTTTGATGTACCCAAATCTATTGAGTTTCGTTTTGAGACGAATCCCTCCATGGCTACTTCCGGAACCTGAAATTTGTTTCGACCTTTGCCGATATAGTAAGTCCACAATATCAGATGTAATTTTCAAAACTAGTTTTTCAAGCTATTTGTCACGAATACCATACCTTTAAATCCATTTTCACTGATGGATCTAAAACCGGCTCGAAGGTGGTTGCGCTTACTATTGTGGCGGCAGTGGTGTTGGTTTCAGACTTCATGACATGTGTTCTGTTTTTTACTGCTGAAATGTATGCCATACGAGAAGCTTTGAGATATATTATGAAACAAAGATGCGGAAGCTTATGGTATGTTCAGATAGTTTAAGTGCACTTCAGGCACTCCACGTCATGTTCTCTACTCACCATTTAGTAATTGACATTCAGTTCTTCCTGGAGAAACTTCATGTGAGAGGCTACAAAATCATGTTCTGCTGGGTCCCTGGTCATGTAGGTATCTCTGGCAACGAGGAGGCTGACTTGGCAGCCAAGGCTGCAACGCAAAAACATCAACTGATTTTGACCTCGTACCTGTTCCTGATGTCCACAGTGGGTTCAAGAACCATATGTTGAAACTAGGTCAGGATTGTTGGAAAGTCTTGCAGAATAATAAACTGCGTCGTGTGATGCCCTGTCTTTCACTGAAAGTACGACCCCTTCTTCCATACTTTCTCGTCGTGAGGAGGTTGTATTGGCGCGAGTACGAATAGGGCACACACTCCTCACCCATGCCTATGTTTTACCAGAGATAAGATTGCTCCGATTTGCGACACGTGTGATGTGTTGCTATCCGTTCATCATTTGTTGACTGACTGCTCTAAGTATGATGGTTTGAGACTCCAATTAAATTTAAATCTATCATATGAAGAACTTTTGTCTTATGAAAACTGTGAAAAACTTATCGGATTTCTAAACCTCAGCAATCTGATCGACAAATTATGACAGTTCCAATAAAAAAAATAAAAAAATCCATGAAGCATGTTGACTTGCTATTCATTATGACGACGTTGGCAACGGTTTCCTGATAATGATTATGATTATGATTTGGTAATTTGGCATTTTCTACATATGACAACTTTAGCATGTATACCTTTTCCCGATTTGGCTGTCTACAAATATATCGCCCTTTGGCATTTCTTTTCATGACAATGATATGAAAAACACATTTAACCTTATGAACCGTATTTTACATTCATACATAGTTAACTAAATATCTTGGAGGCGCGAATAATCTTTGCCGTTGAAGCGCCCTAAAACTACTAATACTAATACTAGTTTATTTTCATCGAGACGTAAAGCAATATCCAATAAATTCACATACATAACTTTTGCTTTGCTATTTCTATCATCATCATTTAATTTTTTTATTTATACACTTAGAAAACAATCTAATCATAAAACACACCATTAACTCATCTCATCAACTTTTATCATCACAGGCGGCGCAATATGACCTAACCGGTTGAAGTGCCTAGTTTCTCATGTCGTCGTAAATAGTTCCGGGGGATATCTGTAGATAAATTGCCTTAGCGAATCAATCTACTTCACACAACAGTCAGCCTGGTAGTTTCTAACAGGCAGCAAAACCTGGGTTTCAATGGAATCGGTGGCCCATGTATCCTTCACTGCCAGTATTGTTTCCTCCGGCAGACCTGGAAACAAGACAGAATGTATGTTGGAAAAGTATAGTGGGTCTAGATGACGCATGAGCGCTGCCGTACCTATTGCTAATAATTCGGCGGCCATTGTGTGGGAATTCAATTTAATGAGTAATTAATGATACGCCAATCGTGGTAATCAAGGATAATTTGTAATCATGGTTGCATCATATTGCGTATATAATACGTAACTTATAAGAAGTCTATAACTTACTTATATAACAAGCATTATAAGAAACACAAAACATGAGGCCTACATCCTGCACCTCTGTGTACTAGGTTGACTGGCAGCTGACTGTGCCCACACAATGGCCGCTGTTCCCGAGTTCAATTAGCAATACCTAGGGACATGATATTTTTGCAAGGCGTGTTTTTACGGAAATTTTACAAAAATTGAGATATTGCATTTTTTTAATACAGGGTGCTTAATGGCAATTTGGGCTATTAAATAACGTTCGTGACTTTTTGGCGAATTTCAACTATTTTCCGTTTTCCTAGAAAATTTAGTATAGTAAATCTCCTTTAAAACGCGATTTTTAATACTGAAAATCACAAAACTCAAGATTTTTTTTTTTTTAATTCGAATTAGGCCTACGTAAAAAATAAATAAGATACATGAAAACCAACTGAAATAATAAAAGGTGAAACTCAATTTCTACTACGGTTGGGCCACAGTTTCGAAATCTTGAAAGTCGAAAATGCAACTACTGATCAAGAAGGCTGTGGACGTGACTTCAGCGTTACATCACGTCCTTTTCAGCTTCCGGCAGCCACTGACAAGATTTCATTCCAACGTAGTTCCAGCGCAATCTTTTCAATTTTTAAAGAATGACGAAAGTTCTTTCTATTTACGACTGCCAAGCGAAATCTAAGTCGGATGTAGGGTTGGGACGTTCAAAACGTTTAGTGGTCGGTTAGAGGTTATTTAATTCGTCTCGCGGTTAGTAATTGTTTTTTTTTTTATAATTAAAATGTTTTTTTTTACTGGTATTTATTCCACATCCAATAACTTATGTATTGGTTTAGCTTAATATGCGCTTTCCCATAGTAGATTACCCTTCCCTCATTGGCATCGTTAATTTATCACCGAGTCTGCCGATGAAAGACGAGTCTAGGCTTTCTTGCAGTACTGGCGGCTTAACACGGAACGGTCCCGCGTCCCCCTCCCCCTACCCGCCCGCCCCTTTAACAACCCTTTGTCTACTCGGCCGCCAGCGACTGGCCTGACTAACGTTAGTTGTCTCGTTACTAAAGTGTACAACACAAGACGAGTGTTTTTGTGCCCGTCCCGTGCATACGTTTTCGTTTATCGGATGAGCATAGCGAGCGAAGTGAAGACTTCCATTTCACTGACTCCACAAAAATTTAGCTCGAGTGTTTTTTTTGTTTTATTTCCTGTCTGTTTCTTTGAAAGATTCCGGGCAAACGGCATATGCGATCTTGATGAAAATTGGGAGGGGGCCTTCGTTTTTTCTGAACTTTGACTTGCCACGTTTTTGGGTGCTATCGAAGAAATATTTCTCATGAATATCGTACTTTTACGATTTTTTTCGATTTTAAGTGCGATATTTTCGTGACATTTGGTCCGATTCTCACCAAACGGGTAGGGCTACAACGTTAATATTCACATGGACATTAAGGTTATGGTGATGTAGTACCTTTTGAAAGAAAAAATTGAAAAAGGGTTTCCCAGAATCCATAGAAAATAAAGGTTTTAATTGTTTTTCGATTTTTAGTGCAATATTTTCGTGACATTTGGGCCAATTCTGACCAAACGGATGGGGCTGCAACGTTCATATTTCACATAGAACGTCGGGAACTTTCCTCTTCCCTTTGACTAACCCCCGGCGGCGACGACAAGGAAAACACGGACAGATGATGACACAGACGGAGACGACCACGACGTGGGGGAACTCTTACCCTCCCCATATGCATGTGGCTGGTTCTGACCAGCACAGGCCTGTCCACCCCTTGTCCCCCCGCGTTATCCCTGAAGTCCCTCCCTTCGTCTCGATTAGCCATGTTGCATAAATAAGAGACGTTAAGCAATATACTTCTCTAAGTATGATGTTTTGAGACTCCAATTGAATTTAAATCTATTATGTGAAGAACTTTTGTCTTATGAAAACGTATAAAACTTATCACATTTCTTAACCATAACAATCTGATCGACAAAATATGACAGTTCATAAAAAAATGAAAAACAAATCCATGATGCATGTTGACTTGCTATTCATTATGACGACGTTGGCAACGGTTTGGAACCCATTCCTTTGACTTCCTCCCCGACGGCGACGACAAAGACAACCGGACGGATGATGACACAGACGGAGACGACGACGACGTGTGGGAACCCCAGCCCTCCCCATACTCTAGTGGCTGGTTCTGACCAGCACAGGCCTGTCCACTCTTTGTCCCCCCGCGTCACCCCTTACGTCCCTCACTTCGTCTCGATTAGCCAAGTTGCATAAATATGAGATATTAAGCAAACTTTAATCAATCAATCAATGAGTTGCTCAATTTCGTTTACTGGTTATTTTGTAATATACAATGTCAGTTTTCCTTCCTAGCAAATTTATAAGCCTTATTATAGTATGCAAAACCACGTTCTTCAGTGCTTGAGATACATGACATCCAATTATGTTCAGATAAACTTAACTCTTAAGGGTTCTACCAAAGAGTTCTGCTGGATTATTTTTATCATCAGTGCTGGCCCCCTTAGTGATCCAAACGCTCTCCGCCGTGTTTGCCGTGCGGTGCGACCCGTGTCGGTGGAAAGGGGGATCCTGGCTGCTGAGAGAAGTGCAACCTGAGGGTTGTATGGACCAACACGCAGCTTTGGTCCCTGCTTCATCTAAACGGGTGGTACAGGTTTAGCCCGACCTGTATCAATTGGCAAGTGACGACATTTGTTGCACACATTGGGTTAACTTTGTTGCTATATCAATTGCGTATCCCTAGCGCCGTTTTCGACGTTCCATTTGAGGCTCCATGGTCCCCTTACTGCCCGAGGCGCCGTACGTCAGCTACCTCCCGATGTCAAAATTGCCTTCTACCGTCTAAAAGTCCGTCCATATATACCGAACCCACTCCGTTGTTTCAAGTGTCAGCGCCTTGGCCACACACAGGCCAGATGCACATCAGAAGAAATTTGTCCAAATTGTAGTTTGCCGGCTCTCTCTTCTCCTTGTCAGGAGAAGCCTCACTGAGTAAAATGCAAGGGCCCACATTCTGCACGGTGACGCACATGCCCAATGTGGATAAAAGAACAAGCAATCCTGGAATTATCAATCACTGAAAAAATTTCCCCTCTTGAGGCTCGACGGCGCATTGGTTCGGCACAGCCAGTAACCTCTTCCGTTTCATTTGCTTCGGTAGTACAGAGTTCGTCCCCCAGCAGTAGAGAGGCAGAACTTCTGGCGCTAAACCACGCTTTGCAGGAGATGGTACGACAGTTTTTCTAGAACTGTGTAACAACTGGCGAAACAAATTGAAACCAAGACTTGTTAACTCGGTGAAGTCCTTGAAATTTAAAAGTAAAAAATCAAGAAATTCAATGCCAATGCGATTTCTAATAAACAGTCTCCCTTTTTGAAAGGAAAATGCTTTTAAATCAACGCCGCAGATGCAACCACAGATCTCCTTCGTGTGGGGTTTTTTTCTGCACATACCTGACGCACCATTAGCAACATTTTCCAGCACTCTACTAAAATATGGGCCCTTGATGGGGGGATTTTTCTCCTGAAAAAATGGCGAGTTTCTGGGTCGTCGTGGGGGAACTTTCCCGTTCCCTTTAAAGTACCTCCCCCGGGCGACGACAATGCAAAGGACGAAGATGACACAGACGGGACGACCACGACTGGGGGAACCCCTGCCCTCCCCAACGCTTATGGCGGGTTCGGACCAGCACAGGCCTGTCTCCCTCTTTTTTTTCCCCGCGTCATCCATTACGTCCCTCCCTTCGTCTCCATTACCCAAAGTTAAAAAATTGAGAGTTCAGCAATATCCCCAAAAATACCTAAAACGTGGATTCTTTTGTTCCCACTGATGTTTTTAAAAAGTCCCAAATCAAATTTTGGGACAAAAAACAAAAAAATCGACAAAAAAGTTCAGTCCTTCAGAAGAGGCATGGTTTCCGATCCGCTTTGGACCAGAACCCGGAAAAACCTTTGAAAACTTAAATGGTTTGTAAATAGCAAGTTTCATCATCCCACGCTTCTTGGATAAAATCGTTAGAAAAAACCTCCATTATTTTTTTTTTAAAAACTTAAAAACACCACCCCTTATAGAAAAACTTCATCTCGTGGAATTGTCGGGGTTTTCTACAAAAAACCAAAGAAAATGCAGATATTGTTAAGACAGACTCCTTAATCATTCTATTTCAAAAAAAAACCCCCTTTAAAACTCAGTTATAATCCAAAAAATTTAAATTCAACACAATATACCGTCTCGTTTTCACTGGTGGTGACCGTGCACACGAGGGTGTCGCCCTTTCGGTACATGACTCTGTGCAGCCGCTCATGTTTTAAAATTTTTCTCGTCTTCAAGTTTTTGCAGTTACAGCACTCTGACAAATTTATTACTTTTTGCTCTAATATTTACCCCCTCTTCAACTTTCTAGAGGTGATATGGAAGCATCATTGCTCAAATGCCAGGCCGTTTTATATTGGCTGGCGAATTTATGCTACCATGCTACTGGGGGTCAACGACATCAAACGTAGAGGGGATGTTGTGGCGATTTTGTGCAAAACACAAACGATTCCCTCTTTAAATTTGGGGCCAGTTTGACACATTTCACTTCTTACCTGGAACCCCTTTTCGGCAAAAGATCTTGTGATGTGCACACCCATCCCGTCCCTGGACTTTGGGGTTAATTACGTTGGAAAATCTTTCGATTGACCACTTTCCCCTTTAGATACATTTCGCAAACAACCCCCCAATGTTCCCCCCCGAACAAAAGATGGAAATTCACAAGTGATTGGGCCAAAAATTAGGTCCTGAGTGAGTCTGCATTACAAAAAGTAGCTTCCTTTCTTCGTGATTTCCCTCGAACTTGGTGAAATTTTGCCCCTTGTTTACTAAAAGCAGATCCTTGCCATACCATGACTGCCGGTAAAAAGCGTATCAGCCTTTCCATGGTGGAAAAAAAAAATGGCAGACGCAAATTTAAAGGGCCCAAAAAAAGCTTACGACAATTCAATACTACCCTACTTTTGAGAACTTTATAGCCTTTAAAAAGTGAAGGGGAAGGCCCGATAATCACCCCCCTTCGTCTCGTCAAACAAATTCCAACTTGCAAAACCCTTTCGTTTTTGGCCTGTGATGACCCATGATTAGGGAGTTTTTCTACCTGAAACAAATGGCGAGCTCTAGGTCGTCGTCGGAGAACTTTCCCCTTCCCGTTGACTACCTCCCCGACGGCGTCGACAATGACAACACGGACGGATGATGACACAGACGAAGACGACCACGATGTGGGGGAACCCCTGCCCTCCCCATATGCTTGTGGCTGGTTCTAACCAGCACAGGCTTCTAGTTGAGAAAGTTCTAGAACTTCACTAGGTAATTGAGCAGTAGCTCGAGGGTGTGGACTGTTATTAATTAGAGGATGGAAATAGGGGTTGGAGCCAAGAGCAGGGGAACAGTGCCGTAAGCAGAGCTATTACCACATACCTGGTTGGACGTACTGTTGGACGTGCTGTTGACGAGCGTACTGACGACGTGGTGAAGCAGGCGACGTGGAGTTGCAGGGGGCGTGCAGAACGACACTTTTATGTTAGTAGCACTTGCACTACACTTGTGAGAAAGTAATGTTAATAATAATATAAAAACACACGTGAGTTTACCCTCAGAGAGAAGGGTGAGCGCGTTGAGAGTAAGCACACGAAACTAGAGTAGTAGTGTAGTGTGGTACCCTTTCACGCTCGTCCTTTGTACCATTCCAATATATAATAAATTCATCCGATTTAAAGTAAGCCAATTGCAGTAGTGCTTTCAATATATCCATGAAGTGTTTAAACGCATGTAGGAAAATCATACGAGCCATCGTTTTTTTTGTTTGGGAATATAGTCGCGAAGCCGTCTTAAGCCACTGTATCAGCAGCCTTGGCGCCAGTTCCCAATGCGCCGACAGTTCGAGATCCAGATGCGCAGTGGCTTTTAAGTGCACCTCGTGCATGAACTGCAGCATGCTGATCGAATGCTGTAAACCGTCAAACACGCGTGCCAGAGTCTTGGGATGTTCGGTATCGTTGTTCAACTCATGTATTTGGGATTTTACATTCTCCGTGAAACTGTGAAGTTGATGAGCCAGAGCTCGCCCATAATAACATAGAGTTACGCATTCGTGGCGTTTATAACTCTTTATGTCGTTGATAAGAAGCCTTTTCATATCCAAAAAGGGACAAAAAGGCAGCAACACCCTTCGTGTTGCATCCGGAGTCAGCCCAGCGATGGCACTTGCCGTTTAGTGATCTGGCCCAGGCTCGCTCCTTGCAATCTGAATTGCACAAACCTGGTTGGACGTACTGTTGGACGTGCTGTTGACGAGCGTACTGACGACGTGGTGAAGCAGGCGACGTGGAGTTGCAGGGGGCGTGCAGAACGACACTTTAATGTTAGTAGCACTTGCACTACACTTGTGAGAAAGTAATGTTAATAATAATATAAAAACACACGTGAGTTTACCCTCAGAGAGAAGGGTGAGCGCGTTGAGAGAAAGCACACGAAACTAGAGGTAACGTTGCGAGAGGAGCATGTCCTTGCACACAGCTCACAGAGTTCACAGTTCAGCCATCGTGGCGATGGTAACTGCAATCACAAGTCTCGGTGCGGACGGAGATTCTCAGTCAGCACTTTGTGTATAATAGATGCGTATGACATCTGTTGGGGATTAGGTGAACTATGAGGAAGGAAAGAGAGGGACAATTGAATCGGCGTTAACACTAATGATACGATATACGATATCCCTCCCCTTTGACTACCTCCCCGACGGCGACGACAATGACAACACAGACGAATGAAGACACAGAAGGAGACGACCATGACGTGGGGGAACCCCTGCCCTTTTCATACGCTGGTGGCTTGTTCTGACCAGCACAGGCCTGTCCCCCCCCCTTGTGCCCCCGCGTCAACCATAACGTCCCTCCCTTCGTCTCGATTAGCCAAAATGCATAATTATGAGACGTTAAGCAATATCCAATATCCAATCAAATCCTTTGTAGATGCTGTAGAAAAGTATTTGAAAGAGAGCATTGATTCTGCATTATATGGCAGATTGTGATTTAGTGTGTAGAATTCCTACATAGTGGTATTCTTTGTCATAAGATTATTCTTCTTCGTCATCCGATGTCAAAGAATCTGAAAGGCTCTTTTTACTGACAGGTGAGAAAATTGTCAGTTTGTTTGTTTGTCCACATGTAAGGGCCATCAAATTACAACTCATCAAATTCCATCTCGCAACCTTCTCGTGGTTTGGCCCGTGATCAGGGAAGTTTTTCTCCCTGAAACTAATGGCGAGCTCTGGGTCGTCGTCGGGGAACCCCTTCCCTTTGACTACCTCCTCGACAGCGACGACAAAGACAACACGGACGGATGATGACACAGACGGAGACGACCACGACGAAGGGGAACCTCTGCCCTCCCCATACGCTTGTGGCTGGTTCTGACCAGCACAAGCCTGTCCACCCCTTGTTCCCCCGCGTCATCCCTTACGTCCCTCCCTTCGTCTCGATTAGCCAAGTTGCATAAATATGAGACGTTAAGCAATATCCAATCTGCCCTCCCCATACCCTTGTGGCTTGTTTCTGACCAGCACAGGCCTGTCCACTCCTTGCCCCCCCGCGTCATCCCTTACGTCCCTTTCTTCTTCTCGATTAGCCAAGTTGCACAACTATGACACGTAAAGCAATATCCAATCAATAAAATCTGGGTCGTCGTCCGGGAACTTTCCCCTTCCCTTCGACTGCCTCCCCGACGGCGACGACAAAGACAATCCGGACGGATGATGACACAGAGTGAGACGACCACGACGTGGGGAACCCCTGCCCTCCCCATTTGCTTGTGGCTGGTTCTGACCGGCACAGGCATGTCCACCCCTTGTCCCTCCGCGTCTCCACTTACGTTCCACCCCGTAGAAAGAAGTTTACATCGTGGTAACTCACACATTAAGAAATTGTTTTATCTTTGTTGCGCGAATAATCTTAGCTGTTAAAGCGCCCTTAAACTCCTAATAATACCAATGAAAACCAATGAGTGCATACAATTGATTATAAAATGGTTCTTTGTAAGAAAAACGATCGTTAATGAAGCTTGTTAATTTTCTTTATGACGCTGTTACTGGAGAATTGACGAGAGGCTGTTAGTATCGGCTTGACAAAGAAGTCACAGCTCAAAGTATATTTCCCTACTAAAACATAGTGCCATTGTTCATCTTATGGTAAGCCAGTATTGTATGTGATAAGAGATTAAACTAAAATGAACGCAATATATAATAAGCTTAGCATATAATGCTAAATTGTGTTCAGGTCTAGATCTCTTGGGCCTTCAAATTCCAACTCGACACCTTCTCGCGGTTTGGCCCGTGAATAGGGGAGTTTCACTCCCTGAAACTAATGGCGAGCTCTGGGTCGTCGTCGGGGAACCCCTTCCCTTTGACTACCTCCCCGACGGCGACGACAAAGACAACACGGACGGATGAAGACACAGACGGAGACGACCACGACGTGGGGGAACCCCTGCCCACCCCATACGCTTGTGGCTGGTTCTGACCAGCACAGGCCTGTCCACCACTTGTTCCCCCGCGTCATCCCATACGTCCCTCCCTTCGTCTCGATAAGTCAAGTTGCATAAATATGAGACGTAAAGCAACAACCAATCTAGATCTCTTTTTATTAATATTTATTTAATTTAACTATGTGTGAGTCAGAAACAAATATATTATGACATTCATCGGGTGATGTGTATCGTGGCATTGGGCCTTCAAATTCCAACTCGACACCTTCTCGCGGTTTGGCCCGTGAATAGGGGAGTTTCACTCCCCTGAACTAATGCGAGCTCTGGTCGTCTTCGGGGAACCCCTCACTTGACTACTCCCCACGGCGTCGACTTAAGACAACAACGGCGGATGATGACACAGCGGAGACGACCACGACGTGGGGGACCCTGCCCTCCCATTGCTTGTGGCTGGTTCAAAACCAGCACAGGCCTATCCAACCCCTTGTCCTCCCCGTCATCCCTTACGTCTCTCCCTTCGTCTCGTTAGCCAGTTGCAAAAATGAGACGAAAGCAATATCCAATCAATACCCAAAATCACCCATAGCTAGGCTTGATTAAGAAACTGCACTGATTAATCTAAAAGGCGAAAAAATCTTTGCCGTTGAAGCGCCAAAAAACTAAAATATAACCAAGACGTGCGACTACGAACGTTCGAGACTAATTTGGGGCGTTTCCGAGCTGAGCTATTTCGTGAAAGACTGACGATAAATTTCCATACCGAAATTATTTCAATTATCGTCCCCAAATTTTAAATGTTCGGAACCTCCAAACAGGAAAACAATAGAAGAGAGTACAGTTAAAAGACGTGATTATTGTAGCAAAAAGTACATTTTCACCAGCGATCGTCGAACAGAGAGCGAGACCGGTCTATCACTGCCGCCCTCGTACATAAAGGGTTAGGCGGGTCGGGCCGTGACGTACATACATGACATAGAACCAAATAAATGACACTACCTAAAATAACGCGAGCTAGGTCGGTCGGGAACTACCCCCTTCCCCTTTGACTACCTCCCGACGGCGACGACAATGACAACACAGACGGATGATGACACAGACGAAGACGGCCACGACGTGGGGGAACCCCCGCCCTCCCCATACGCTTGTGGCTGTTTCTGACCAGCACAGGCCTGTCCACCCCTTGTCCCTCCGGGTCGTCCCTTACGTCCCTCCCTTCGTCTCGATTAGCCAAGTTGCATAAATATGAGAAGTAAGTAATATCCAATCCAAAAAATAAGATGGATTATGTATGTTTCGTATACTCTTCAGCACGTGTCACAATTTTCAAACTTCTCTACCATTGTGGTCTTCGTCTGGCTCTTGGTGCACTCTGGGTCGTCGTCGGGGAACCCCTTCCCTTTGAATACTTCCCCGACGGCGACGACAATGACAACACGGACGGATGACACAGACGGAGACGACCACGAGGTGGGGGAAACCCTATGCTTGTGGCTGGTTCTGACCAGCACAGGCTTGTCCACCCCTTGTCCCCCCGCGTCATCCCTTACGTCCCTCCCATCGTCTCGATTAGCCTAGTTGCACAAATATGAGATGTTAAGCAATATCCAATCCAAAAAATAATTTGCTTCAAGATTGACTATGTATGTTTCGTATACTCTTCAGCACGTGTCACAATTTTCAAACTTCTCTACCATTGTGGTCTTCGTCTGGCTCTTGGTGCACTTTAAACAAGCCCAGTTGTCAGCTTGTATGGCGAGTCGAGGTGTGTCGTCCTTGGCAGAATGGCGAAACCTCTTGATGTTTTCGTACGTAATGAAAAGTAAAGCCATGCTTAACCATCCAGCAAATCGGGATGTTTTCAATTCGTTATTGGTCAGACACTTTGATAACAAACCCATGGCAACCTTGCCAACGGGATAGGATGTAAACTGATGTTTTATCTTATAGAATTAATATGAATAAAGTTTATAATTTTCTTATAGCAATGATCCACCCTTGTTTACACCAGAGCCGATTATAATATTTGACCTTTGTCGTTTTGATAAAAACTCTACTTGTAACAGTATATAAAAAATTAATTTTAGAAAGATTTGCCATGAACATAAAAGTTTTACTTGGTATTTACAGATGGCTCCAAAATTGACAACAAGATTGGTAGGGGCCTTTTATTGCTTCCCCGTAATGAACGTTTCAGGCTAACCGACGTATGTTCAGTTTTCAATGCCGATTTTATTCACCTTCCGCGAAGCTCTCAAACACATTCTACATTGCCGTTGTGAAGAATATCTTTTGTGTTCAGAAGCTTAAGTTCAATTCAGCATAGAGAACATACGATGGAACTGAACACGCTGATTCCGCTGCAAAGGAAGCTTCCCAGCGTCGCGACGTTCCCGCTCCAGGGCCATCAAATTCAAACACGCAACCTTCTCGTGTTTTGAACCGTGATCAGGGGAGTTTTTCTCACTAAAACTAATAACGAGCTCTGGGTCGTCGTCGGGGACTTTCCCCTTCCCTTTGACTACCTCCCCGACGACGACGACAATGACAACACGGACGGATGATGACACAGATGGAGACTACCAGGACGTGGGGGAACCTCTGCCCTCCCAATACTCTTGTGGCTGGTTCTGACCAGCACAGGCCTGTCCAACCACTTGTCCCCTCACGTTGCCCCTTACGTTCCTCCCCTGGAAAGAAGAAAATATGGTGGTAATCCACAATTATTGAAAAAGAAAATTTGGAAGATTCCAACACACTTGACATGGGCACTGATAACTCTACTGTTGAGTGCCCTAAAACAACAATAACTAACTAACTAAGAGTGGATTCAAGCAACGATTGTTGGATTTGCAACAAGCATCTTCGGATGTGGTGCAAAATAAAAATAGCAAATTGCGTAGTGTGATGCCCACAATGACTAATAAAATTCGTCCTCCTACTTCTCAACTCTCACGTAGAGAAAGGTGGTATTGTCCAGAATTCGAATAGGCTACTCAGGTCTAACTCACGGATATATCTTAACCAGAGAAAAGGTTATCCCCAGATGTGACACATAAAATGTCCTTATTTCGTACATCATAAACTAGCAAAATGTACCAAATATGATGCCTTGAGCACGAAATTTGATCTCGTCCAATCATATGAAGATCTTCTATCACATGATAACAGCTTCAAACTTTCTAAATTTCTCACACATTTCTTTACCCCCCTCCCCCTTCCCTTTGACTACCTCCCCGACGGCGACGTCGTCGAGAAACCCCTTTCCTTTGACTACCTCCCCGACGGCGACAACAAAGACAACACGGACGGATGATGACACAGACGGAGACGACCACGACGTGGGGGAACCCCTGCTCTCCCCATATGCTTGTGGCTGGTTCTGACCAGCACAGGCCTGTCCACCCCTTGTCCCCCCGCGTCATCCCTTTACGTTCCTTTCTTCGTCTCGATTAGCCTAGTTGCACAAATATGAGACGTTTAGCAAAATCCCCAAAAAATTATATTGTTTTGCTATTACTATCATCAAATTGTATTTTGTTATATACATTTAGAAAACAATCTAACCATCAAACACACTATTAACCCGTCATATCATCATTCAATGCCACAGGCGGCGCAATATGACCTAACCGGTTGAAGCGCCCTAGTTTCTCAAGTCGTCGTCAGACGTAATTTTGCCACACGTTCTGGCAATCGTGGCATTTGCATAAATAAGTATGACAAATATTATTTTCTATGCTAGTATAATTATCACCCGTACATTGACTCCACACCAATAACTATTGCTAATAGCGCCTTGGCAGCCGCAGTAGAAGGCTTTTTACAGGAGCCGTGGAAAACCATTGGTCTCTATTTCCATCAATGCCCTCAGTAAGTGGTAGAAGGTTTAAGTGAGAAAAGAGCGGTAACACTTGCTTAACATTGCCATGGCATTAGCACTTCGGATGTGTGGTGATAATGCTGCAAAAGTTGGCGACAACTTCTCTCCTTCCATTTTTTGGTCTTAAAACAACTTGAACTCGAGTCTTTAACTTTTAAATGAATTTAGTGTTTTGGGTTTACATTATGCATATGATGTGAAGGTTTCAAAAGTGCCCAAAATCTGGTAGGAATCGAAAGCTGGTTCTGACCAGCACAGGCCTATCATACCCCTTGTCCCCCCGCGGCAACCCTTTCGTCCCTCCCTTCGTCGCGATAAGCCAAGTTGCATAAATATGGGACGTTAGCAATATCCAATCAACCAATCAATTAACTTTTCAAAAGCTGGTACAAACCCTTGAAACTCAGCAGATTAGTCGACTCTGACTCCTTGAGATCTCCCCTCTTTCAAGCTACGCTTCGTACGAAAAGTTCGCTACAGCCCGGGGTTTAACGCTCCTGTGAAGATGGAAACAAAAGAGTCAACAAACTTAAATCACAACAACTTAAATGACCTACATCTTCTTTCATCATCAGAGCATTATTCAACAACCTTGTGGTCCTGATTGTCAAATGTGGCGATTTAATCATGCACTGCCATCAAATTCGAACTCGCAACCTTCTCGTGGTTTGGCCCGCGATTAGGGAAGTTTTTCTCTCTGAAAAATAATGGCGAGCTCTTTGGGTCGTCATCGGTGAACTTTCCCCTTCCCTTTGACTTTCTCCCCGACGGTGATGACAATGACAACAAACGGACGGATGATGACACAGACGGAGACGACCACGACGTGGGGGAAACACTGCCCTCCCCATACGCTTGTGGCTGGTTCTGACCAGCACAGGCAAAAAAAATATACATATATAATAGCATATTAAAAAAATAAATAGATTTTGGTTGAAATGCAATGGGTTTTCTTTCAATTCTTGTTTGAATTAACTTGTTTATCCAAAGTGCATAAATATGAGACGTTAAGCAATATCCAATCAAGCAATCAACTTGTAGGCTACCAGATCTTCGATTGCTATTGTGGCCTGTTATTCAGTCACTTCACATCTGTCTCTCGTATTCTTCGATTTATCTGTCTTCAGGCATTCAAATTCCAACTCGACACCTTCTCGCGGTTTAGCCCGTGAATAGGGGAGTTTCACTCTCTGAAACTAATGGGGAGCTCTGGGTCGTCATCGGGGAACTTTCCCCTTCTTTGATACCTCCCTGACGGTGATGACAATGACAACACGGACGGATGATGACCCAGACGGAGACGACCCCGACGTGGGGGAACCCTTGCCTACCCATACGAATGTGGGTGGTTCTGACCAGCACCAGGGTGTCCACCCGTTGTCCCCCCGCGTCATCCCTTACGTCCCTCCCTTCGTCTCGATTAGTCAAGTTGCATAAATATGAGACGTAAAGCAATATCCAATCAATCATCAATCTGGATCAACTTCATGCGAGAGACTACAAAATCATGTTCTGCTGGGTCCCTGGTCATGTAGGTATCTCTGGGAACGAGGAGGCTGACTTGGCAGCCAAAGGGTGCAACGCAAATAGTTTCTACTGATTTTGACCTCGTACGGTCCTGATGTCAGAGTGGGTTCAAGAACCATATGTTAAATTAGGTCAGGATTGTTGGAATGTTTTTCAGAATAATAAGCTGCGTTGTGTGATACCCTGTCTTTCACTGAAGGTGCGACCCCCTTCTTCCATACTTTCTCGTCGTGAGGAGGTTGTGTTGGCGCGAGTACGAATAAAGCACACACGCCTCACCCATGCCTATCTTTTAACCAGAGATAAGATGGGTCCGATTTTGTGACACGTGTGATGTATTGCTATTGTTCATCATTGTTGACTGACTGCGTAAGTATGATGATTTGAGACTCCAACTGAATTAAAATCTATCTATGAAGAACTTTTGTCTAATGTAAACCGTTAAAAACTTATTCTCCGTGCTCTCAGCAATACTTCATGGGTGGCAGACCGGAAGTATCATGCTGCAATTAAACCCGTGCACTTATCCGCTCAAAATTGGACTTTTCTAGCTTTATTTACAACTCTGCTGGGCCTTCATACATAAGGAGTTGAATACAGTACACCACATTGGTATTCGATGGGGAGCCCTGGTAATCGCGTCGATGATACACTTCCACGCATCCTAATGAAGAAATCGCCGCCGCCGCCGCCGCCGATGACGACCCTGACAACACGAACGATGTCAAGGACTATGACGACCGCGATATAAGATCCCCACCATTGCTTCCTTAACCCATGGCTGGTTCAGACTAGCATGTGACTTTCCCCCCCATATCCCCTGTTCTTAATTTTCGCATAATGATTTATCAGTTGACTCGCCCTTAACTCAAATAACTAAAAACTACATATGCCACACACGATTTACTCACGGATATCTTTAAACAACATTAACTTTCTAACTAACCAGAGAAAAGGTTGTTCCCAGACGTGACATGCGTGATGTATCTTTAGCCGTACACCATAGCAGAATGTATCAAATTTGTTGCCTGCGCACGCAATTTGATCCCTCCCAACCATACGAACAACTTGTATCATATGATTACGGCGACAAACTTCTAAATATCTCATTCGAAAAATTTAAGTAAAAAAATTAATTCACATGAAACACATTTAATTTTCTATTCAAAATAAATAATTTTTTCGTTTGCCCTTCTAGTACCACTATCGTTATTTTATTTTTAAAACTAAAAAAACAATATAACCATCAAACAATCCATAAACTTATTTCATAAACTTATAATATCACAGGCCGCGAAATATAAACTAATCGGTTGAAGCGCCCTAGTTTCTCACGTCGTCGTGGCTTGAAGTCGTTGTGTATCCATCCAAACCCCAATGTTTAATCATGACCGCAAGAGAAGCGTTTCACTTCTGTTCCCTGGACACATCTACCCACAAGTTTCTCTGGTCAGCAATGTTCGGTGATTACAGTTTCTTGGCAACGCTGCAAACGGTTACTAAAAAAATTACAATCAACCTGTACACTGTACAGGCCTACATGTTTGTTGTTTCAGACTATTCGAGTTTTAAACGATGCGTCGTTATCGAAAGCTAGAAAAGACAAACTGCCCAGTGCGTCACTTTTCTCAATCAACAAAGTTGTAAGTAGCCCAAACAGTTCACATCTACTTTCCCGAGGGTAACCGCCTATAATCGTTCTGACTTTTTTTTTCCCAACAGCCGGAATGTTTACACTTTGCATCCGCAAGTATTCTACGTTTGTCTAACCTTTAAAGACAAGTATGTAAAGTAAACTTGCAGTGTACTTCTTTTGTTACTTATACACTTAGAAAACTCTTAAATAATAATAATAATAATAATAATAATAATAATAATAATAATAATAATAATAAAACACAACATTAACTCATCTAGTCAATTTTCATTAACACAGGCGGCGTAATATGACCTAATCGGTTGAAGCGCCCTAGTTTCTCACGTCACTCTCCTTGATCCCAGGGGTTCTTTCGTCGCCCCCTTCGTCCCCCACCGAGTCCATCGCAACCACAGAGTTTAAAAACTCGGTTACTATCGGAAAGCAATATCCAATCCAATCCTGGTAGGGTCTATCGACGCGTCGACTATTGGTTGGAACCAAAATTGTCTGTGGGTTTAAGTTTGCTCTTCTCCTTTGACGCACTGTAAACAAAAACACACACAATCAATACTACATGGTGAAGACCCATGATCTAACAGATCATGGTGAAGACCTAGAACTAGGCAGCAAAAGAGGTCGAGTTCGAGAGCACATGGTAAAGCTTGGCCAAAAGAAAGGCTTAGACAAAGCAACGCCAGGCAATGAAGTTGGTCACTAATTGGCGTTAGAAAAGAACAACCACATAAGCAAGTCTCCTTGCACAAACATTAGGTGGGTGAAGCAAGACCAACAGTGGACGAAAAAAAACCAAGTACCAGAGCTCAAGGTGGGTCTAGGCCAAAGCAAGACCTAGAAGATGCAATGCCCGTCAATGAAGTTGGTCACAAGTCGGGACCAAACCAAGATAGAGGTAAGTCAACCTATCAAAAACAGCAGGTGTGCGAACAAAACCAGACTACCTCCCAGACGCGATGACAATGACAACACGGAGGATGATGACACAGACGGAGACGACCACGACGTGGGGGAATCCCTGCCCTTCCCATACGCTTGTGGCTGGTTCTGACCAGCACCGGCCTGTCCCCCCCCTTGTCCCCCGCGTATCCCCTTTCTTTCCCCCCCTTCGTCTCGATTAGCCAAGTTGAATAAATATGAGACGTAAAGCAATATCCAATCAATCATCTAGGCCTTCATACATCAAGACGTTGAATACAGTACACCACACTGGTATTCGATTGTCAACAGGTGCATTACGAACCAGCCCTGTTAATAGCCTTTACAGCAAAGCAGTAGAACCATCATTACTTACTAGAAGGAATTACTTGATGCTTTATTATGTGGCGTCGTTAAATGGTAACCCCAAAAATCCATCCTTCAATGCAGTTTTAGATCCCCCTTTTAAAAATCGTTATTTCCTACGTCCGAAAGCAATTAGACCTGTAGGCATTCGTTTGCTTGAGCTGTTGGAGAAATTGCACATAACATTACCTTTATTCTTCATTACTTCGTATGGTTCAATTCCACCATGGACATTCTGCAAACCGACTTGCATCACCAAACTGTCTCGATACAAAAAGAATCTTACATCCAAAACTCAATTTCAAGCATTATTTCAAGAAATACGATCTCATTTTCATGACTACAGCTGCATCTTTACAGATGGCTCTAGAATGGATGATTCGGTTGGTTGTGCTTATACTACTGATGCAGGTAACTTCACTTTCCACCTCCACCCAATGTTCAGTGTGTATAATGCTGAAATTTTTGCATTACTTCAAAGCCTACTATATGTCCAAAGGAGTAACAAATCAAAGTTTCTAATCTGCACAGACTCTTTGAGTTCCCTGGGAGCAATGTCTGCAATGAGGCGCAACATGACCAAGCTGATTGAAGCGCCCTTAGTTTCTCACGTGGGGTGCTACTCATTCTTCAGCAAGCTCTGGGCTATCAAATTCGAACTCGCAACCTTCTCGTGGTTTGGCCCGTGATTAGGTTAGTTTCACTCCCTGAAACTAATGGCGAGCTCTGGGTCGTCGTCGGGGAACCCCTTCCCTTTGACTACCTCCCCGACGGCGACGACAAAGACAACACGGACGGATGATGACACAGACGGAGACGACCACGACATGGGGGAACCCCTGCCCTCCCCATATGCTTGTTGATGGTTCTGACCAGCACAGGCCTGTCCACCCCTTGTCCCCCCTGTCATCCCTTACGTTCCTTTCCTTCGTCTCGATTAGCCAAATTGCATAAATATGAGACGTAAAGCAATATCCAGATGATCCAGAAGACTTTTAAAAAGTCGGGGGGTAGTTGTTTAACTCAAAAGCCGAGAAAAGACGTGCATTTTCCTCATCAAGGCTAGATTGGTTAGAGCAAACAACTGACGCTCTGGTTGAAAGACATTTAATAACTCCCCTCTTCACACTCGGCGGGTGGTTCGATAAATAGTTTAAATACTGATTGGTATGAGAAGGCTTAGTGTAGACAGTAGTTGCCATTTTCCCCGGCGCCAATCTAATTACCCTAACATCCAAAAACGGAAGAGACGCATCCTTCTCCACCTCTGTCGTGAAAACAATGGAAGGCATCTGCGAATTAAGATGGTGCAGCAATTCATCAGCCTTCAAATTCCAACTCGACACCTTCTCGCGGTTTGGCCCGTGAATAGGGGAGTTTCACTCCCTGAAACTAATGACGAGCTCTGGGTCGTCGTCGGGGAACCCCTTCCCTTTGACTACCTCCCCGACGGCGACGACAAAGACAACACGGACGGATGATGACACAGACCGAGACGACCACGACGTGGGGGAACCCTTGCCCTCCCTTTATGTTTGTGGCTGGTTCTGACCAGCACAGGCCTGTCCACCCCTTGTCCCTCCGCGTCATCCCTAACGTCCCTCCCTTCGTCTCGATTAGCCAAGTTGCATAAATATGAGACGTAAAGCAATATCCAATCAATCAATCAGCCTGTTGACCACCACGGGAAAAAACAGCAAATACATCATCTACACACCTCAGCCACAGGATAGGGGTACTGGCGCAGAAACCAAGGCCTTGCTTAAATTCCTACATAAAATGTTGGCCAAAATGGGCGAGACAAGACCCCATTGCTAAACCTTCTGTTTGTAGGAAAAAACTATCGCCAAACCGAAAATAGCTACAGTCCAAACACACTGTCAACATCTCCATTATGTTTTCCACGTTTAAAGCTGTTCTGAGTCTGAGATTTGGGTCCGCTAGAAGACGTTTTTTTACACACTTTAAAGCTTCCTCAACAGGAATGTTAGGAAACATGTTCGTGACTTCAAAACTAACAAGCACATTGTCGGGTTTTGTAGGTCAAGCTCTCTGATTGACTTAATAAAATCTACAGTGTTATTCAACGTGGTAGGAGATAAGAACCAATGGGTAATTATGTTTTAAGAGAAACTTAGACAAGTTTTACGTCAGCGACTCCCTAGAACTGACTATAGGTCTCAGTGGTATACTAGGCTTATGGATTTTTTTTAAAAACCGTAAAGGTGGGGTGGTTTGCTATGGTGAGGGGTGAGATGAGTTCGAGAAGAAGCCGTGATAACAGAGCTCTTTTTTTTAAAGGGTTTGACAGGAGTAGCTATTATATCGGTGCGATGCAGTGTCCCAGCATTTCAGTTAGAACTCGGCCCACAACTGTCTATCGGCATAATTTTTTTTAAATCCATTCACTAAAAAATTTACTAGGACTTACTTTTTTGTCTATTTCGGAAATTGTATTTAATATAGTCTTATAAAAAATTGCAAACTTGGTCAATATTTTGAAAATTTACCATCCCTTTAGATCTTTTTTTAAAAATTACAATTTTTTTTGGAAAAATTTACAAAAATAAGTCCTTATTTCAACATTTATCTTCAAAAAAAAAAAAAAATTAAATCGTATATTTGGTTTACCGCTAAACTACTGGGGCCTGGATTCTTCAAAACGCCTAACAAAGGGACGTGCCCTTAACTAGGACACTCTTAAGTCATTCTAGCTACTTAGGACAGGGTTTCGGTTTTCCCTTTAAAAATCTTACCCCGTATTCTTCAAAGTGCCTAGCGATAGGACACTCCTGAGACGTGCAAAAGATAGGTCAGCCCTGCGCGCGTCTTAGCGATGTCCTAGTGAGCAATGGGGGCGACTACAGAAGCTGGCTGTACCACCTCGAATGTAAAAGTCACAATTAAAAATGTTTGTGTCATCAGATTTTAATTAGAGTGGTTTTTTTGGATGCAGAAACATTTGCAAATAAAAGTAAAACAAATCATGTAATGCAACATTTTGTTTTAACAATAAAGGTAATCTAACCTAAAATATGACAGGTAGGACCGTTGGAGTAAATGCCCCCTAGCCAACCCTTACGTTTTTTTTGGCTTTTAAAACGTAGTTGTGGTAAGATTCACAATTATAAATCAATGCAAACGGTAGAGAACTAATCCGTACGTTATTCATATTGCTTATACGCCCTAGAGACCTAAAATGGCTAGGTCCTAGGCCTAGGCCTAGGGTGGGGGGCTAGGCTAGAGCATTGACTTGCAAGAGTTGCGACCTATGTAGGCTATAGGCCTGGGCCTAGTTCATCTACAACCGTATTTTATTAGAGAAATATAGGTACATGAGGCCCTCACAGAAAAATCACTAATTTAAATGAAAATGCAGAGAGGCTATAGCCCCAAGGCCTAGCTAGCCTATCCCAGGGAGGATCTAATCCAACTGAAGGCCTAGGCCTAGGCTAGCCCCTAAGCTGTAACTTTAGGTAGGCCTAGCCTACTGTAGGCCCTACTTGTAGCCTACTGGCTATAGGCCTACATGGGTTTTGCTGGGCCTCTGGGCTAGCTAAGCTAGGCCTAAATGTCGTCTGGCCAACGCGGCTGGTACGATTGCCCTAGTCCCTAGGCCTAGGCCTATGACTTGGCTTATGACTAACAACTGTCCGAACCTGGGCTCTAGGCTTCACCTACAGCTATGTCTAGGCTTAGGCTTTAAAGTAGGCCTATGATGCCTACTTCATATAGAGTACATTTTATAAAACAAGTCTTAACTCATTAATTCATTAAAAACCCGGGCAAAGCGATCTTTCGTATATTGATCATTCGCGGCTGCTGCTAACCGAGTGACAAGATTAAGCATATTATTAATATGCTTGTTGTATCTCAGGTAGGTATTTAGTTTCAATCAATTTAAGTCAGTAGGCCCTACTTCTATGACTATGAGCGGTGAAACCCTACTGGCAGCAGTAGGCCCTAGGTAAACTGCATCCTTTTATTATTTCTAACAAGGTGAACAATTTACATTCTGCCATATTTAGTGAATATGTAGTAGGTAAGGTAGATATAATAGCGGGATAATTTAGTAAAATCATAGAGATTAATAGGTTGGTACCTATTAATCTCTATGGTAAAATAAAGATAATATTAAGAGCACTCTTAATGTGGACAAGAAGAAAATTTTAACGGAAGTGAAGAGATTCATTGGGCAGTCTCTGGACTGGAGCTGGGAGCTGGGGGGGAGCCCAAAGGCCCAGCTACTGATCCTGCCATCCTGATCCAGATTAAACACATTATTTTACCTTGTAAAATATTGTTCCTACATGACATATTTTAACATTCATAATTATAAGGGTTGCGTTCTCTGTAATATAGGCAGGTATATCTACATATTTGCTTAAAATTGAATAATTTGATTGGTTAGTAATAGTCAGCATGTTAAGATAAGCACATTGTAGAGTCTAACCTTGTTTACCCGACAATAGCTGGGCCTACGAAACAAACCAGCATGACTAGGCCTACAACAAAAATGAAACCCACTTCCAATGCAATTCCACACACTAATATTTTACAGTTACACCTTTCTGTGACAAAGACAGAATAAAATAGGGCTAAGCAAATTATTCTTAGTTAAAATCATTGTCAACTACTTTGAAGTTAGTGGATATAGTGGGGCTAGTAAGCACTGTAAGCTAACTACCGGTACTCTTAAGTTTAAATTTGTATTAAGAAAGTAAAATAATTGTTTCCGCGTTTGTATTTTTGAAACACTAGGGGGCCTACTCGTGGCATATTGTCATAAATACTTCAATGGGTTATTTTGAGTAGACTAGTGACACATGTCTAATAGCAATTTCCTTTTAACAAGGTAGTACCAAGTACATACCGGTAGTACCATCCTATGCTATCCACTGTAAAATTTGGCCAAAAAACTGTAATTTTTGATTAAATTATTGGTGATGTGTTTTGTCTACGGTTTTGGGACTAAATATGATTCATAAGTGAGTACCTATGCATACCTTCTTGTTTTCATTCATTTACCATTAATTTTTGTTTTATTTAAGCCTTCGTTTACATAATTTGGAGAAGGATTATTTAAAAAAATTAGTATGCAAATTACAATTTTTTTTTTAAATATTGTAAAAAAATGTTCCTGATGGTAGCTAGTTGATACCCTGCAGTAGGCCCCTAAGTGTTTTAAATAATTTCACCTAATAAGCCCCCCCAATTCCTTTTTGAAATTTTAATTTAAATACAAATTCATTTTTTTTTTTTTAAAATTGAAGAAAATGTTCCTGTGGAGCTAGTTGATACCCTGCAGTAGCCCCTAAGTGTTCAATAATTTCACCCTATAGCCCACCCAATTTCCTTTTTGAATTTTTAAATTTCCTATACTAAATCTGCAAAATTTAAGGTAGTATGGAAATTAACAATGAAAGACATTATTATTCAAATCAAATGAGCCTACTAACACACACATAAAATTTTACTTTACAATTTTAAAAATTAGTCCTGCACTAATATAAAAATTAATAATGAATGAAATCATAGGAAATAAAAACAATATAAACAAAATATAAAATTATGAATATAAAGAATATATCTCATATACCCAGTTAAGACAATATTGGCCTACTGTAAATTCTACATGTCAATTTAAAGTTTGATGATAATTATATGATTATAATGTTTGTAAATTGTAAAATATAATTTGAAAGTTAAAAACCAGTTTACAAGTACATGCTCTACCTGTAGTAAACATTATTTATAAATTGTGTAGTCCCTAATGTTCAATGTGTTGGAGTTTGTGTAACCCACTATCCAAAACAAATTGTACATCATCTCATATTAGGGGCTATTGACCTAAACATTATGATTTCTGTTTCACTTAAGACACAAAGGTGTTCAAATGAATAGTCATTATAGGGTCTGTATTAAGGTGAAAGGTGTAGAACTATTGGCAACATGCTGGTAAGTCACTGGTTAGTGCTGATTACTTCTAGTAAAATTTGAATTCAACATTAGGGGTGGGGGTTGTAAAGAGACAGTAGGGTTTATTGGACCATAACCCTACATGTAAGTACATTATTTCAATGAGTAAAATTTTAATCATTATAATGTATAGAATAGAGCACGGGTGTCATATCAAATGAACCCAGTAAACTATTATTTATTTTTTATTATTTTATTATTGTTCATACTATTACTATCTACAATCTACCACATGACAAATTTTTTTATTGGGAACTCACTATTTAGTGCTGGCCATTATAGTAACTAGTAAGTGTTGTGATGGTGGAGTAAAAGTGGTTGGAGAAGGGACATTTGGGTAGGATCAAAACATTTTGAATGTAATTTTGGTTTTGTTAATAAGTAATCATAATGTAGATGGTACGATCTAATACCCATTCCCATGTTAAAGAAAATGTGAGAAAAAACTGATCATATCTTTGATACATTGACATTTTAATAATTTTAATAGTATTTTAAAGTTATTAAATTTGGTCAATCTATGCCCCCCCAATTAATGAAGGTGGAGGGGTATTGCAAAAAATGGCAAAAAAAATTAACAATTAATAGAATATATTTGTTTATTCCTCATTATTGTGTTGGTATAATTATTAGAAAATAATATTTAGTCAATTTCATTGATGTGCCTCCCCCCCCCTCCACCCCACACGTACACAATTAGGTTGGTGGAGGTGGTTTTGGGGGGGGGGAGTGATTGTGTGGAAAGACAGTAGGTTGATGAACTAAAATATGTTTTAAAAAAATTTAAAAATTTTTTAAATTTTAAAAAATCATAAAATTTATAGAGAATACCAAACCACCATATTCCTATTTTAAGGAGTGGTTAAGGTGTTATTTTTTTTAGGGATGACATATCGCTTGCCTACTCGAGGGTATTCAACTATCATTATTATTTCCCACCATGTCAAATTTTATGCATGGTAACCGAAAATGCAATATTTTATAAATATTAGTTTTGGACTGTTAGGTACGGTCCAAAATTCTTTTGGTTGGCAAATATAACATTGTTTACACTTTAATGACTATCTTCAAATAAACTGATTGTTACTTTTGGCTCCAGGGCTGTCGAAAGTATGAAAAATTTTGAACAGGAACTTTTCCTTTCTCTCATAAAAACACCATTCCAAAGGAATCTGATAGTAACTTTGGGGGGGTGGGGTTTAGGGGTGATTAAAATTTCCAAATTTTGAGGATTGGAAATATTTGGACTAGTACAAGCTGAATTTTTCCCCTCTTTCAAAAAAAACATTTTTTTAATTGGGCAACTAATTTTGATCCCTAGGGCTAACCAAAGTGGTAAAAGTAAAATTTACAGATAAGAGAATAGGCCTAATGGTGCAAGTTGGACTAGACTAATCTAGAAATGTTACGCTCTTTCATAAAAACACCATATTTAAATGATCGGATGGTAATTTTGGGCCCCCCAGAGTTATCCGAAGTTAGGTAAGTTTCCTTTCCCCTTTGGATAGCCCTGGGGCCAAAAGTTACTATCTTGAGTTTTTTTTTTAATTGTGTTTTGACGATAGAGTGGAAAAATTTCCTATTAGTGTAGTCCTAATTGCACCATTATTTCCGGCAATCGTATATTTTGACTTTCCGCACTTTGGTTACCCTGTGACCCAAAATTATCCCCCGATTTTTTAAAATTGTGTTTTTGTGTAAGAGCGGAAAATTTCCAATTTTCCCAGTCCCGTTTCACATCTATTTTCTGCTTATTCAAAAAAAATTTGGGTTTTTTTAATCTTTGGGCAGGGCCCCCCGCTCAAAGTTACCATTTTTTATTTTTAGGATGTTTTTTTTAAATGAAAGAGCGGAAAATTTCCAATTTTTCTACCTAAGGTAAAATAGTATTACATTTTGCACTTTTTTTCTGCTAAAGGCCCTCACTATATAGGCAAAAAACCGGGACTACAGAAAAAAATTCAAATTTCGCGCGTTTTTTTAATAACTTACTTTTATTGGCCCAAAATGTAAAATTTTTATGACTTTCTCTATGACGTAATGCAAACTTTGTTTTAAATATTTAAAAAACCTCTGAGATTTTCTTAGGCCCCTTAAAAGAATAGGGCGTAAACTTAACTAGGACGCCCTTGGAAAACGTTTAGTTAAAATGTCCAGCAGTGCCCTTAGTTAGGACACGTTTTTTAAAATAAGAAAAAAATCTGTTAGGCCTTTGAAGAATCCACCCCAGATTTCAAATGCAGGTTTTGTAGCTTTTTTGGGCCCTTTTCGGCCCGAAAGTGGTGCCTCTGGCGATACGACTTTTTGGGGGGGGACGGGGGGGGTTTTTTATTTTCAAAAAACATTCTTTGGCCATGAGTGAATTTTTTTAAACTAAAGGCAGAATCCACACAAGGGCATGGGGCCTATAATACTATTTTTTTATAGAACAGGGTTACCCAGTTAAAAAATTTATTGAGTTTTGTTTGCAAGGTTTTCCCTTAAATCAACAGGTTAATATTAATTTTTTTTAAGATGACCCCAATGAGAACACGTACATAGCAAAATCAAAATAGGCCCAATATATTTTTCCCGATGAAAAGCAATGCAAAAAAATAGGGTAGATGTTTAAAATGGCCATGGGTTCAAAAATTTTTAAAATCACGCCGAAACCCCTGATGTGAAAATAAAGTACATTAAAAAAATTTTTCGCAATCTTTGTGAATATGGTACAAAACAAATTTAACTTTTAAAAAAAATCAAATTTAAAAATATGCCTCGTTTTGGCTCGAACCGGATCATTTGGTTCTTAGGAGCGTTTCTTTTTTTGGGTCTTTTGGGATGACCCAACGTCAAAAAACCCTTTTATTATGCGCAGGGGCGAAAGGAAATCAAAAATGAAAATATTTTTCCTTTGTGTATAAATTTAATTTTATTTGAAACAAGCCCATTTTTAATCGTTTAAATTTTCCGGGTTTTTGGGCATTTGGATAACGGTAAAATAATATAAAAATTGTATCAACTGAGGTAAAACCCCCCAGTTTTTCCGCTGTCAAAGCTGATGCCCCAAACCAAATCTAAATTTTTGGATAGGGCCCGTTTTTAATTTGGTCTACTAGGTACTTCTTTTTTAATTTTTGGGGGTTGTGATAGGGGTTGATTTTAATCAATAATCATAGAAAAACAGTAAAAACAAAACGGGACTGTGTGCATCCCCAGAAAAAAATTTAAAACTAAAAGAAGGATCCTCCGGGTTTAAAAATTAAAACCCGTTCGTTTGTAAAAGAGTTTCGCATTGGGCTTTTTCACTGTCCGCTTTTTTTGAGTCGTTCTAGATTTAAAAAAAGTAATGCCCGCTGCATAAAGATCACGGATAAAATCAAAAGTAAAACGCATTAAAATCTAATAGTCCCCCCCCCCAAGACTCGAGCCCAAATTTTCGCCGATGAGACGCCCTAAAGGGCCGGCATGGGCGCGTTTTTAATCACCCCCACGTGTGTAAATGCAAATCATTGCTATTTTTTTTACGTTTTTTTCCAAATCATCACTAATTTTTAAGGGGTTTATAATTTTTATTGTGTCATGCAATTATACATAAAAAATTCTGAAAACAAAAACCCAAAAAAGAACAAAAAACTCTGTCCGTTCTGTAGTTTTGCCCCAAAATTAAATACATTTTAAAATTTTACCCCAAAGATTATACAAGAAACAGACAAATAAAACCCAAAATTTTTTTTGGAGCATATGAAAATTTTAAAAAATACATTTTTGGTTTACTGCTCTCTTGAATTTAAAACCCCTTGGAAGGGGTTTTTCCACTGCACTAGTCATGCAGGGGCGGGTTGGGGGCAATTAATTGCAGGGCGTTGATTAAAAAACTAACAAAATTTTCTTGTTCGACCCCTCATCACTTTAAATGTATATGAAAAGCTAATTTTTAGGCTTTTACCACATTGACCGTGTGAGGCCGCATATGGGTTTTTTTAACTTTTTAAAAATTCAAGTTACAACCCATTGTTTTTTCTTAAAAGGGAGCCCCATTCAGATAATATTAGATGCAAATCTCCAAAAAAAAATCACAATAAAAAAAACAATTCCGAAAAAAAAAATATTTTTTCGCCAATTTGAGTAAATAACGTTTTTACTTGGAATGGGTACTATTACGCACGGATATCTAGAAAAAGGTATTCCGCATCCGGGGAGGACGGTGCAGCTTTGTGGGAAAAAATTTGTAGGGGGTTAGTTGCGTGGGGTCCATCATGTTTGGGTTTGGCCCAAATTAAGGGCAGGTTTTTTTTTTACAAAAGCAGTTAATGGTTAACATGAAAACAGGGTAAAATTTTTTTTGGGTAAAATGTTAATTTATTGTAGGGCTTTCAAAAAGGGTTTTTGGAATCTTAAAACTTGATAATTTTTAAATTTTAAAGGGAAAAAACGGTTTAGGCTAACAAAGCGTCACACTTGTACGCCTATCTAAAAAAAACAATAAAATTAAGGAAATTGTGATCTCAAAAAGGGGCCAAGTTTCTGTTATTCTACTTGTGCTAAAAAAAAAACATAACTTCCCTTTGTCCCGTTTACTTAAATCGTTGAAAAGGGAAGTCAAAAGGGTTCTTTTGCAAAAATTTTTTTAAAATGCGGGAAAAATTCAAAATCCCGAGTATAAGAAACGATGCGGTCACGGGGCAAAGTAAAATTTTGTATTTATATGGGGAAGTGGGAAATTTTCAGATTATAATGAATGACGAAAAGCGATTTAAAAAAAAAGCAAAAAAACCCCCCTAACATTTTGTTTTTATAACGCATAAAATGGGCTTCATATAAATAATCTTTAAATGTTATTTTATAAACAAACTATTTTTTATAGCATTTTATGTTTAAAACACATGGGGAGGAAAATTGTTTTTTTGTTTTTATAGTTTTTCTTTAAAAAAAAAACTTGATAAACTTTTTGTTTTTAAATTGCATCTATCCCATTTCGTGCCCCGTTAAATTTGAAGTTTTAGAAACCCCCCCGGGCCAGTCAGTGACGAAAGGGTCTATTTTAGTTGGATGAGCGTAAACGAGCGGAAGCGAGACTTTAATTTCCACTGACCCCCCCAAAAAAATTGGGTCGGGTTTTTTTTTTGTTTTTTTTTTTGTCCTTTTTTTCGCTTCTTACCCGGGGAAAAGGATATGCATCTTGATGAAAAATTTTAGGGAAAAACCCTTTTGGGTTTTTTCTGAAATTAGAGGTTTTATTTTTTTTGGGTAAAATCGAAGAAATATTTTTTTTATGAATATCGGACTTTTACGATTTTTTTCCGATTTTTAGTGCGATATTTTCTACATTTTGGGGGGAAATTTTTGGGCCAAACGAGTGGGCTCCCAAAGTTCATTTTTACATGTACATTTAAAAATTATGGTGATGAAGTACCTTTTTAAAAAAAAAAGTTTTGAAAAAATTAGCTAGAATCTATAGAAAAAAAAAAAAGGTTTTAAAAATAGTTTTTCAATTTTTAAATGCGATATTTTTTGTCACATTTGGGCCGATTCGACCAAACGGGTGGGTCTAAACGTTCAGATTTCCATTGAAAATTAAAGGTTTTGGTGATGTATACCCTTTTTGAAAGAAAAAAATTTTTAAAAATTAGTCAGAATCTACGAAATAAAGGTTTAATATGGGGTTTTTTGAAGTTTATAAAACCAAAATTTAAAAAGGAACAATAAAAAACTTTTACAATCACCTACAAGGGATTCAAAAACACTTGGGAAAGGAAAAAATGCGAACAAAAGCACAAAAAGCAAAAAAAAAACCTTTCAAAAAAAACGCTCATTCCCTTTAACGTTGGGGGGACTTTTGCCCCCTTTTTTTTTTTTTCCTAGTTACTAGTAATATAAATCCGAATGTTAGCACCCCATGCTTGGGTGCGGGGCCCCCGACGGGCACCTACCCTTATTTATGTTTAACCCAAAAAACGGTCCAAACGGTCATTACAAGTTTTCTGCATACTGACCCCCAAATTTTTATATGTATAACTTTTCATTTTTTAGTTTTTTTCCCTCCCCCAACAATCTATGGGGTTGGGGGGTGGCTTGTTCTTAGTTTCGATTTTTCCAAAATTTTATTTCATTGTTTTTTGGGGCGTCGATCCCAAATGGGTTTCCATTATAGTGCCTAAACATTCCCCGGCCCCCAAAGACGTCTTTTTATTTCCCCGTGTCCATATCTAGTTTTTTGTGACTGTCGGGACATTGTTTTTATTTTTTGACCCCCCGCGTGCTCAGCGGTCTACCTTTGCGTTTTCATGCGAAAAACAACGCGAGAGACTAAATCAAAAACATCGTGAATGGATCACCAAAATTTCGGGATGTGGGGGCAGGGGGGGGGGTACCCACTCCATACCTGCTCAAATTGGGGAAATGGGGGTTTCTGACAAGCAAAACGGAGAAGAAAGTTTGGCGTTATTTTTTCTGTGTTTTTTTGTTTATTTTTTGCATTTTCCCCGTCTTACCCGATTTGTGTGAATCGTGGTGAAACCCCCCGGGGGGGCAAATTTAAGATTGTAAAGTACTTTATTTTGGAAGTTATTAGGGTTCGGGAAATGTTTCGAGTTAAGAAAAATAAATTTTTATATATTATAGAAAAGTTTTCACCCCATTTTTATCATTACCCAAATTTTCAAGGGAAATTTAAAAAAAAAAAACCCTTTTCCAAAGATAACCCCCCTAATTGCAAAGAATTAGGGCCTTTTTAAAAATTTAAATTTCGGGACCCTAAATCCACGAGCAATTTTTTTTAAAAAGGGTATTTTTGAAGTGGTTTTTATTGTCTACAAAAAAAGAAAAGAAATTAAATTTTTTTTTTCTTAACCCCAGATGTTTGAAGCCCCCCTGGATTGCCCTGGGGTTTAATTTTAAACCCGGGGGTGGATTTGCCCATTTTTTCCAAAGAATGATTGCCAAAATAAAAGAATAAATAATATATAAAATGGTACTTCCCAACTAACGCAAAAACACCCAATTGAATGATAAAATGAAACTTACCCCAAAAACAATTTAAACCCTACACCACTTTGTTCAAATCAGTTACCCGCATCTCTTGAGGTCTTTTATCAACTTTTTACATTTAAAGCCGGTAACCCGGGACTGGTACCGGGGGGGTTTTACGGACGTGGGGGGAATCCCACTAAGTTTTTGTCAAAGGAAAATTTTTTAAATCTTTCCCCTTTATTCACAGCAAACAATAATTTCCTTTTTATATTTCCTGATAAAGGTTTTCATGATCAGCTTTTACCTTTTAATTTAATATTTTGGTTTGAACCAAAAAAATGGTTTTATGTAATTAAAATAGGGGCCCCCCTTCTTTTCCCGGGAAATAACTCATCTTGTTTAACTCGTTCGCGAGTTAAGCCCCCATGAGTCGAGAGCAGTGTGAACGACGGCGCTACGCTGGCCCGACGGGGAAAGCCGCTTTCAGAGCTTCTGCGTACATAGTGTTTGTCACAGCCACACAGGGAACTGCGACCCTGTATTGGACGGCTCAATTTTTTGAATTTTTTTGAGTGACACTTGTTAAGTCCCACCTCCAGGGCCTCTCTTTAGCTTCTCCTTCCACCAACGTAGGCCACTATACCGAGGTCCTGTCCCACCTTAAGCAACCAGAAAATTCGATGGGCACTGATAACTTTACTGTTTTGTGCCCTAAAACCCCAATAACTAACTAACAAAAAGCAAATCTGGATATCGACGGGTATAAAAATCTCGAGTTTAAATAAGAAAAGTCTTCTTTATATAAAAACCCATTTCCAAAACGTGACGTTCATTCAAACGTACGTGAGATCATATTTAAAAATTTAAACAAGTATTAAAAACAGCAAAAAGTAATCAAATTAAGGACAGTGTATCACAAGCTGACAATGAGTCAAAGTGTATCTGGAAAATTATAAATTCAGTGACAAACAGAAAACCTATTCAGCCCCGTGAAAATATTAATCTACTCGATAGTAACAATGAATTAATAAATGACTCTCAAATGGTAGCAAAAATCCTTAATAGCTATTTCGCTAATGAAGCCTCTGACTTGACGAATAACTGAGTAAATCTAAATCCAGGACATAATTTAAATCTTACTTTCTTTGATTACTTGCATAAGACAAATACGAGCCCAGTAAATTCTACGGCACGAGCTTCTCATCATGATCACCGACAACCATGATAACGCACTGGGGCACTAGGAACGTGTTGGCGTTCAGCTTGGAGTAGGCCAGGTCAAGGGGGTGATATTAATGAAATACAAAACATTGCGTGTAAGTTAAAATCACCCCACTCTGCAGGAATCGATGGTATATCCGTTATTTTTTTAAAGAAATGTATCAATATGTTAGCTGCACCCATGTGACATACATCAAATAAAATGCAGTGCATTTTCTACACAACTAATATTTAGATACTAGATAGGGCTACTTCTTTCAAATAAATTTCTTTTGCGGGTCCTGCAACGTCAGATTCCTTCAGGTGTCCCAGCTGTTTGCCCTCGTGCAGGACTTGTGCATTGAGTAGCGTGACAGCGTCACTTCGGACCCTCTCAACCAGTGATTACGATTGAGGGCAATTGCTGTATTTCAAACTTTTTTACCAGGCGGTCTCTCACAGTTTTTGAATCTTTGAAAGAGACCGACAGCCAGTCTCCTTGGGTCTTGAAAAAACTCCATGATGATTTCTTCAGTGGACTCGCATGGAACATACACGAATACTACACCCCACTTGTTAACTTATGTCTCGTGAAGATTTTTCAGCGACTGAACTAGGCCGATTAACGTTTTCGTGGGCCAAGCCTGTTCCATGAAAAACAGGACATTTTACCATCCTTCAACTCTTGATGGGGAGAAAAATATTTCTCTCTGTTTGTTCCACAAGGTTACCTGACGTATTCAAATTTCAACAAATAAGATTAAAAATCAGTATGGATGTGGATATGTGTGGAGATTGTGGATATGGATATTTTGTGGATTAAATGGATTTTTCCACACGTGTTACTCCGGGAAGAACACAAGAACACACTTTGACCGTCCTAAGACCGGTCAAGTGTAGGGCTAGTTGCAGGCTGATCACCTCTTACACTGTCTGACAGAAAAATATTTACAGTGTCTGAAGGACCTTAAATTACAACATACATATTATCATACGCTAGGCCTACGTAACTTCTCGCTACGCCCTAGCCTAAAGACTAGCACAATACAATTTACAACAAGTTATACAAATGCTAGGCCTATGTTCTTTCACACTAGGCCCTAGCTTCAATCCACAAAATATCTACATATTTACAATAAACATTTAGCCTAGACCTAGATGTAAATTCACACTAGGCTCTAGCTATCACAGACACTGGTCATAAGGACCTAAACTTATACGCCTTATGGGGATCACAGGAAATTAGGCCTAGGCTTCTGAAGGTAGGCACAAAAAATAATGTTTCAAACGTTTCATCTAGTAGCTAAGTCCAAGACTAGGGCCTCCTATGTAGGAAAAATCAGGTGTGACTAGTATTAGGCATAAGCCCTAATTTCTATAGTTAAATAATTCTTGGTATGGCCTAAAGAGGTGTGTACAATCCAACTTCTTCTCACACTGTAGCCCATGGAGCAGTTCCTCCCAATAATATTACTTGTCCTGAAGTCAACCGTGATATGGCTATTCAACCCGAAGGAAAAGAATCATCTTACCTCCAAACTGCTTATTCACGCTAAATTCACACAGAGTGTGGCCAAGTGACTGAAATGCAGCTCTCGAGGGAAAACAACTGTGTTGGCCCGCCAGGTAGGCCTAAGCCTAGCTATTGCCTACACTGCACGGCGCACAAAGAAAAACCGTAACCATAACCACATACCAGATAATAGTATTAAAACAGGGGACTTCTATTATTTTATCTATCTCAAATAACTCGCTACTCATTGCCGCTGCGGGTCGTCGTCGGGGATTTTCCCCCTTCCCTTGACTACCTCCCGACGGCGACGGCAATAACAACACGGACGGATAATGACACAGACGGAGACGACCACAACGTGGGGGAACTTCTACCCCCCCCATACACTTGTGGCTGGTTCTGACCAGATGAGACGTTAAGCAATATCCAATCAATTTTATAACTCTAGGCCCGAACGTTAAGATAAATAATCGTATCACGATAAACCTTGCAATCCAACTCAGTACGTCGCCTATCACGTCTTGCGTCTTGCTTGGCCTAATATCACCACTTTTCTATCGCGTTTTACTTTATTCCCTAGCTCAAAACGATTAAGAATTTGGCCCTTACTATTATTCACTGCTTTATCTAGCAGCAATTAGCGGCAAATACTCGTCTTTGACGGTTGATGTTTGGAAAATGTTTTGATGTAATCTGAGTGGGATAACACGCGTGCCAAGATTTTGATTTTTTTTTGTTTGGCCCTTTTGTGGGACATCAAATTCCAACTCGCAACCTTCTCGTGGTAAGGCCCGTGATTGCGGGATTTTTCTCCCTGAAACTAATGGCGAGCTTTGGGTCGTCGTCGGGGAACTTTCCCCTTCCCTTTGACAGCCTCCCCGACGAAAATGACAACACGGACGGATAATGACACAAGACGGAGACGACCACGACGTGGGGGAACCCCTGCCCTCCCCATACGCTTGTGGCTGGTTCTGACCAGCACAGGCCTGTCCACCCCTTGACCCCCTCGTCTCGATTAGCCAAGTTGCATGTATATGGGACGTTAAGCAATATCCAATCTATAATTATTTACTACAATTCAAAAATAAAAAAATCCGCCCCAACCGGGAATCGAACCACGGATCTCCCGCATTCCAGACAGGCGTCTTAACCACTAGACCATCAGGACGGGTACATTTTAAGCTCTGATTTGTAGTTGCATTATACATCTGAATTACACCTGAATTACACCTACGGGAGTGTTTCCCGGACTAACCAAATCGAGATATCCAATCTATCATCTATATCTTGTAATTGCAACAACAACATCAGAGCCTACACAAGTCCAGAGAGAAATAAATTTATTTCTTGCGGTTTCCAATCATCACAGCTGTAGTCATGCACATGTCTCGCATGTTTCAATGGTGACTTCTTTATAGTGTCGTGAAATGACTTTGAGTTACTTGTTTTAGTGTCCAATCTTTCGCCACCAAATTTCTCGTTTTGAATTTCTCCAATTTCATAACTGTATATCAATGATTTCCTGATTTATAGCTCTGACATATTATTGAGTTGTTGGAGATCCGTGGGAATTTATATTAAATGGATTGGTAATATCAATTTGAACGTGGGTCATCATTTGTCTAACGTCAGATTCGTTGCGAGACATCAAGTTTTTCTCTCTCTTGCTAATGGCATGTTTTTCCAGTCGCATTATCCATTCCAGCTCTTTGTCGCATTTCTTTGACGCAACTACCCAAAACATGCATCGTCACTGTCAATTGCAACACAGCGTTCTCTTGAAGGATGTACCCTATAATGCCCGTGCTTTTTATATTTGTATCTTTTATCACTGACATTTCAACCTTAAAATCGCGGTTCGCATCGAACACTAATACGTAAATAAGTTAAATAATATTAAATGTGGACAATCGACTGACGTAAGTCCTCGTTCTGCAAGGAAAACTCTTCTTTTACGCGATATATTTTCGGGCAAGTTCACAAAGGGATGATGACACAGACGCAAGCAAGCAAGCATTTTTGTGGGGAGGGTCAGTGAAATATAAGTTTTCGGTTTGCTTATCCAATTATACTTACTTACACACAGGAGAAAAGAGCGCGCAATTAATTCTTACCCTGCGTACAGCCATGCTCTCTTAAGTTGTGGTTGTACTTGTTGTAGTAGTTATTGTTGTGGTGTTTGTCGTCGGGTGTGACGTCACGGCCGTGTCATCGACGTCATCCAGTGTGAGATCCTGTAGGATTGAGGTCATGTTGAGAGCGCGTCCTGACGTCTTCATGTTGACATGACGTCATCAAGCGTCGCAGCGCTGACCTCAGCACAGGTTGTGTTGGTTCCATTCAAGGCGCTAGTGACGTGGAGTTTACTGTCGAGTTTTGAGTGAAATTTGAAACTGAAACAAACAGAATGCCTCTTTCTTGCAAGCTTTTTGTTTTGCACAGCTTTAGGGCCATCAAAGTTCAACTCGCATCTGTCTCGTGGTTTAGCCCGTGATAAAGGGCTATTAATCACTCCCTAAAACTAATGGCAAGCTCTGGGTCGTAGTCGGGGAATTTTCCCCTTTCCTTTGACTACCTCTGCGACGGCGACGACAATGACAACACGGACGGATGATGACACAGACGGAGACGACCACGACGTGGGGGAACCCCTGCCCTCCCCATACGCTTGTGGCTGGTTCTGACCAGCACAGGCTTGTCCACCCCTTGTCCCCCCACGTCATCCCTTACGTCCCTTTGAAAATAAAACAAAAATTTGTATGTTTTTATTTATTTTCTAAATTTTTATTGAATTTTGATAATAGCACTCTCGGACGTTTGATTCCAAACTCAGATTTTCTCTATTTCAGAATGAAATATTTCCAATTATTCCTGCAACCTAGCAAATAATGCATACAAATACATAGCCTATAACTCTTTATCTATCATTCAAAACAACTGAAGATAAAACAAAAAATTTGTATGTTTTTATTTATTTTCTAAATTTTTATTGAATTTTGATAATAGCACTCTCGGACGTTTGATTCCAAACTCAGATTTTCTCTATTTCAGAATGAAATATTTCCAATTATTCCTGCAACCCAGCAAATAATGCATACAAATACATAACGTATAACTTTTTATCTATTATTTAAGAGTAAATTGAGATCATATCTGGTTTCTTGGAAAATTTCCATGTTCTGACGGACAGACCCTTAAAGTTAATAATTATCTTTAAGGCTTTCTCTCTCTCTCTCTCTCTCTCTCTTTATAACTAAATCATTTAGTTAGTTTGTTCCACTATCAGTTTGGGCGACCTTTTTTTCAACTCGGCAATACAAGTCTTGATGTTTGAAGGTGTGTTGATCATGTGTTGACTCGTTTCAATAGTGATAAGTGTTCTGGAATCAGTAGAATGGCCTCCATTGATGACCCCACGACGTGTGGCAGATGAAGCTCTTGAAGGTTAATAATTGATTGAAGTCCTTTTGTAGAAATGTGGTCGCTCCAACCCTAAAAAATAAGCGCCTCTAAATTGGTTAAACTGTTAAAAATTTCTGTGGCTACTTCGTCGTCCAAATTACTCTGTATGACTTTTAGCGACACTAACTTTGGCCATGATCCCGATGCAAGCAATTTTATCCATGATGACGAACTGATTATCTGTTCTTTATCAACAATCGTGAGGGAGGATAGGGATGGCAGGGACGCAATGTTAACGAATCCCTCATTTGGCCAGGTAGTGGGGTTGATGATCTGCAATTCTTGTAATTGCTTACACTTTTCAAGAGATTTGAATGCAGGATCTGTCCAAGAAACGAATTCTTAAGCCAGTTTTGTTAGGCTCGTGTGAAAGTTGTTACTGATTTGAATGATTGTTGGCTCTCCTTTACTCTCTATCTGTTCCATCATGGTGTTCCCATAGACTTTAAAAGACATTATGTTTGAATATCTGCAGGTGTCTACTAATTTATCGAACGACATGTAGGTTCGGGACCCTTCATTGATAAACTGAATTGAAGTTAGCAGTTTCAGCGATCCAGGAAACTCATAAACTACATCGCCGCTCAAAAAGAACCCGTCAAACATAACTTTAGAGAGGTTGGGGCACACGTCGATGAATCCACACATCGCGTAAGTGTTGATTCTTGAAGGATCAAATGACGTTTCAGTCTTTCTCACCGTCAGGCTTTCCAACTTGGCTCTTTTGTTACCTGAACCAAAGTAATCAGAATCGAATTTACATTTTCACAGTCATTGTCACACAGGAGAAGAGTTGTAAGGTTTTGAACCCTTTCAAGTACCTCATGCACTGATTTTGGTTTTGCTAGGCCTCTTAATGTCAGTATATCAACTTGTAAAAACTTTTAATAGTTTTAATATGTGGCCCGTGAATAGGGGACTTTCACTCCCTGAAACTAATGGCGAGCTCTGGGTCTACGTCGGGAACCCCTTCCCTTTGACTACCTCCCCGACGGCGACGACAATGACAACACGGACGGATGACACAGACGGAGACGACCATGACGTGGGGGCACCCTTGCCCTCCCCATATGCTTGTGGTGGGACTGACCAGCACAGGCCTGTCCACCCCTTGTCTCCCCGCGTCATCCCTTACGTCCCTCTCTTCGTCTCGATCAGCCAAGTTGCAAATATGAGACGTAAAGCAATATTCAATCCAAATTAAATCGCAACGGATATTGCTCATTTTGTTAGCAGTTCTAAGTTACATGGTCACGGATGTCTTTTTTAAAATTTCAGCTCAATCTATTTGGCCGTTCGGCCGTATGAGCCCGGACAAACAGACATTTAACAGACATAACTCACGGCCAAGGCCCGATCGAAATATAGCGTTAGGAAAGACTTAAGTTCGCTACGCTCACTCGTCTTATTAATTTCTAACGTAAAGTAAACCTTTTTAAATTCAATTTGAAATTTATATATATGTAGGAATAAGAAAATTCGATGGGCTCTGATAAATTTTATTGTTTTGTGCCCTTAAAACCCCAATAACTAACAAACGAGCTAAGTAGGGTAAGTGAAATATGGTTTTAGTTCAATTAATTAATTTTGTTATCACTTTGTAATAAGTAGTCTGTATCTCAAGCCCCTATCAAAGTTTATATTACGTAAATTTGTATACCTACAAAACAAGAATAAAAAGATAACGTTTCATTATACGTAGCAACTATCACGGCCCTTGCTGGGGAGGAAAGGGTATTCCTTTGTTGTTTTCTTTTTTTCAACCCTCTCTTGTACATTAAGATTTTCCATCATCTGCATCAGAGATTCTTTGTCAAACCTGTATCTCTTCTTAAGATTATATGGTACTTTGAAGAGACGCGGGCTTCTCCGATTAGACCGTTTAAAAAATCTCGCATCCTCGGGAGAAGCGGGAGGGTAGGGGTTAATGATGGCGAGGCCGTGGGAGACTGGGAGTGGGGGATATAAGTAACTCGACACTTCACGCAATCAAAATCACAGACCCAGAAAGTACTGCAGGGAACCTGGGCAAAAACCGTGCCCGTTTGGCATTCCGTCTTAGTTTTGATCGGGTCGGGGAAACAATGTTCCCACTCCCCAGGAGGTTTGTTCTTTTACATTTTTTTCTGTGTTTAGATGGAGGAATATATTTTAGTTGTACCCAAATTTAAAAATTTAAATCCCTTTTGTGAAAAAAAAAAGGTTTTATTTTATTTATTTCCTGGCACCCTTGGGGGGAACTAACCAGTTTCCCAAAGGGGTTGGTTAGGATCCCAACTCATAGCATCTATACCTAACAATACCTTTAAAAAAACAGGTGTTGACACTTAAAACTAATGTTGTAAAACTTTTTTCCTGGACATCATGACACCCTTGGTGAAGGGGGAAAAATAAAATTCTAACTTTTTTGAAGGGAGAGATAGGGGATTTTTTATCAATCTTTTTTTTTGCTTAAACTTTTTTTTATATATTTTTCCCGTATCAAATAAAAATCCATTTTTACAACAATTTTACACAAATTCAATAACAATTATAAAATTTTGCAAAAATATTTTTTTAAATCTAAATATTGTAAAAGTAAAACCCCAAAGTTTTTTGGTGTGCGTTTAAAAAACAGTGAGTTAAAATTTATTTTCATACCCAAAAATATAAGGGAAAGGGGTAAAAAAAATACTGACCTTTAATACTGCTTTAAAATTTGTTTGTTGATATAAAACTTTTCATTACTTATTTCAATCCGTTTTTCCCAAAAAATTTTATGGAAATGTGCTTTTTTGAAAAATTGCGATAGGGTTATAAAATAATTTAATACAAACTTGTTTTTACTAGGGAAAAATATTTATTAAAGCTTTTTATTAAACTAGAAATAAAAATCAACCCCTTTTCCACTTAATAAAAATGACATAACGCCCCTGCGCGAAAAAAGTAATTTAGGCGTACAAGAAACCCTGTTTTTGGGTAGGGTTACATCTCCAAAAAAAAATTCCCAAAATTAAATTTTGTTTTACCTTTGGTAAAGGGGAAAAATTAAAAGTTTAAAACTGCATTTGGCGTACGACGGGGGCGGTTTTATGGGGAAGGCGGGGGGGGGCGAACGGACCTTTCAGGGGGGACTCCCCGGGTTTACGTTGCTAGCCCTTTTAAAATTTTTTTTAAATTTTTTTAGGTTTTTAAAAAGTTGCAAAATTTAAGAATTCGATAGTCCCCTCCCCAGTGCTCCCCGGGCCGCCTATCCACCCAATTGTTAATATCAAAATTGGGAAAGTATTTTTTTACCAAATTTTTCCTTTCAAAATTAGGATGTAATGAAATTGTAAATACAGTTCACTATCAACTAGTACGAAATTTTTCCATTTTTAAAAGTGACAAATTTAAAAAATTTTTCGATTGGCAGAACTGAAATTTTCCCAAATCCGCAGCTCACACGAAACTAACTAAAAAAAAAACAAGAATGCGTGTGAAACCCAAAAAGGGTTTTTAGAAAAATTTTAAAACTTCAAAAATCAGGTCCGACCCGTTTGAAGAAAAGATTATCTAATTTCTCTTCAACCCCAAAACATTGTTTGCGTATGGCTCTACAGCCCGTGGGTTCAAATTTCCCGTATATCGCATTTTTTTTTTTATTGTCCTTCACCCCTCTTTTTTCCCACTCATCCCCTCGAATCCCTTATATTTGCTTTAAAAAAAAGGGGTTGAGCAAAAAAAATCACCATCGTTCCAAGGGTATTCTTTTTTGGGGAAGCCCAAATTTTATATTGAATAGCGAATTTTAAAAAATTCAAAGAAATGAATACTTGAGTTCTTAAAAGATATTTTTGAAATGAAATTTGTCGTTTTTTGGCATATCCATTTCCGGAAAAACCTTTAGGACAAAGTAGAAATTTTGGGTTTATTGTTATGATTTAATCTAACTATTAAAATTATTTTGAATTGGGATGAACAAAATAGATCGCATTCGGAAAAAGCTAAAACGTTACTTGAGGGGCGGGAAACCAACCCCCATTTAGTGGGTAGAAACGCGCCCCACTTTTTGACATCTTTTTGTAAATATTTTTAAAAATTTACCTAACATTTTCTTAGTTTGTCATTATTGATTAATATTTCAAACCCCTGTAAAGGTTTTGGGATTGAAGTTTTTACGAGAACTTTTGAAGATTTGATTTTTTTCGTAGTGAAGAATGACTGCAATCTTCCATGATGTTTTTTGGGAAAAAAATTATAAAAAACTAAATGAAATATGAATCCCCCCCCCCCCGTTTTCTCAAGAGACAAGGTTATTTTATACCGGGACAAAGACCTGGCAGGTGTCAGTTTAAATTTTTTGGAATGTTCCCCTTATTTTAAAATTTGGGAAGTGGGGACGGGGAGGGAAAGGGAGAGTGTGTTTTAAAAGGCGACGGATTATAATATTATTTTGGGGGAAAAAATTTAAATTTAAAAATCGTTTATAGCAGAGGTTGTGCCGAATCCCCATCTTTTTTGGGTAATCCCTTTTTCCTTTGGGCTTTTTCAAAAAAAGGTAAATGTATTGAGCCCCTCCTTCGAAGCTCGTCCCACTGTGGCGGTCATGGGGAGTCTCTCATTTTCGGGGGCCCCATAAAATTTCCCAAAAGGCCCCAAAACCAGAACCGATAGTAAACGATGTGTTTCCGGGCGCCTTTAACATTCAGCGGGGAATAAACTGGGGAACCGTATACCATTTTACCAGTAGTGTTTTTTAAAATAAAATGGTGTTGAAATTGAAAAGGGGTTTTTATGATTTTTCTCCCCTTCAGAGGGAAAGGGGACACTTTTTGCAGTTAGCAAATACTATTCGCTCGGCCAAAGAAGCATCCCGAAAAAAATGAAACTTTGAAAAAGTTATCAATAAACCCTAATACAACCCAAAAACGGTCATAGATTTCAAAATTTCTTTATTAGTCACCAGAAAAAATCAAGAAAATATTATAGTCAATTTTGACTAGGGGAATTTTTTAAAATCGTTTAAAAATAATTGATTTTTTATTAGTTTTTTTTTAAAAAACAAATTTTAGAAATATGTTTTCCTTTTTGAGCAATAAATTTTTGTATATTTTGTGATAATGTTTTGAAATTTCAGACGCCGGGTGAAGCAAATTTTTCCTAAAACGGGATGTCCTAAATCTCTTCACTTTAAAAAATCTCTAAGTCTAGAACCGCGGCTAAAAATATGATTTTTTATAACTTTTGTTGTTCCCGGGGGATTTGTCCCTTTGTTTCCCCCCTGGTATTGGGGGGGGGGGGGGGGGGTTTAAGTTTTTAAAAAAGATTTTCTCAAAATAGAAACTAGGCATTTTAGTCAAAAACGTGCCTTTCTCTCTTGTCCCCTGGATTTTTTTTTGACCTGTAGTCTTAAACCGGGTTTAAAATTTTTAAAACCAAAGTAATTCAAGAAAAAAGGGATCTCATTTTTTTTCTTTTAAAAAAGTAAAATTTTTCTTTTCCCCCCTTCCTTTTATCCACCCCTTTACGTAAAAAGGGCTTAAAATGGTCAAAAAAACGCGCAAAAAAATTTCTTAAGAAGGTAATCAACGCTTCGCGTGATACAAACACGTGTTTATTGGGGCGGGTGTAGGGTGATAAGGGCCGTCGCACATGGGTCCTCCCCTTCCCCTTCCCCGTCCCCAAGAAAACAAAAAACACATTACCGAAGATAATCACCCGATAAAATTATGATAATCGTTTTCCCCCCTTGCGATATCTACAGAAACCCGACCTACATTTAAATTTTTCGTAATACAAACCTTAAAAAGTTTCCCGTTTCCCCCCGTTTAAACAAACCCCAAATATAATACGTTGGGGACAATTCTACCGAAAGGCCGCCAGGGACTTGTTTTTTAAAAAACCAAAAGGGGATTCGATTTTTCTATTGTTTTATTTTTTGTATTCGCCGACAACATTGGGAAAAAATCCCTCTAGTGAAAATAATTTATTTTTTAAACACTAGCTCTACCTAGGGGAAAAAAATTAAAAATATTTTTAAAAATTAAATTTTCTTGTACCTTCATCCCCAAAATTTTTTTTTTAAATAATTACGAAGAAATGAAAAATTAGGCCTTAGGGCCCTTTTTTGCTTTCCCTGCAAAAAGGTCCAGGTTAAAATTTTTGTTTGTGCAGAACTTTGGCGGTGAATGGGGGGAACCCAAAAACATTGCGAAGTCGTAAGTCGTAAAGGTCAATATCAAACAATTTATTTTTGAAAAACATCTAAACAAGACCGTCAGTTTTTTATAAACTAAAAAGGGGGCACTTCAATTTTTTCCATTGTCCCTCGCCGATCCAAAATTTATAAAACCGGGCCAAAAATTCCCTTTTTTTTTAAAGGGAAAAAAAACAACTGGTATCAAACCCCTAGCCCAATTTAAAAACCTGCTAGAAAAATTTTAAAAAAAGATAGACTAATTAAAAAACAATAAAAAAAAAGAAAAAATTCCCATTTTTATTTGGGTAATAGTTTTTTGGGGGGACCAAAAAAATATGAATAAAAGGTGATTTTATATGAATAGTTTCCCAAACCCAAAAGCCCAAGGTGTTGTCTCAAATCCCGGTTCTGGCATAGATTCCCGGCCCGGGGGAAATTTTTCCCCCTTCCCCCCTTTATTTCCCCCAGAACCGGGGACGACCACGACGTTGGGGGGAAACCCCCGCCCCCCCCTAGCTTGTGGGGGGTTTTTGACCAGACAGGGCCCGTCCCCCGCATCCTCCCTTACGTCCCTTTCCCCTTTGTCTCGATTTAGCCAAATTGCATAAATTTTTGGACGTAAAAAACCAAAATCCCAAACCTTAATAACTGGTGTGGGTTGTAAGCATTTCCACGTATAAAATCTAGCATTGTTTAAACCCTGGGTATTTCAAAAATCCCCCTTTTAAACGAATTTAAGCCCCTGACACCCCAAAAACAAAGGAACTCGACTTCAGGGCCCTTGGCTACACCCCCCCCTTTTTGCTCACATAATGCGACAAAAAAACCCCGACCAGGCCTGGGAATTTCAGGGGGTACTCTGGTTTTCCTTTTTCCTATCTGCAATTTTCTGAAAATAGCGTTGATAAAATTTTTACGTATAGGGGGGGATAGGCCTAGGCTAATGAGCGGACAACAGCCCTAAATTTTTTTGAGCATTTGCCTTTTTGGTTCCCTCGAGGGTTTGTGTATTACAGATTAATAAACAAATTATCTTTAATGCAAAGGCAGGCAACGATGGCACTTTTTGGGTTTTTTAAAAGGTATTGGGCCCACATTTTAAAATTTCCCCCCAAAAAATACGATTTTTTTTTCCAAAAGGCCCAAAGGAAATTCTTTGGGTTATTTCCCCGGGGCCCGGGAGTTTTGATTGTTTTCCATCGACTCTGGGAATAGATTTTAGGAAGTAATAAAAACAAAACAAGAACTTCTCGACTTAGGTTTATGCCTGCCCCAGCGGCCCCCCAAAATTATGATTTTACTATAGATGAATAAAAAACTAGAGCCTAAAGAAATTTGGTTTGGGGCGTTCCCCGCCAAAAAAATCGGAAATTAACCCCAAAAACCCCTCCAACAATGCAGTTTTTGATCCCCCTTTTAAAAATCGTTGGGGCCCTCAAAATTCCCAAATCGCAAACCATCTCGTGGTTTTTCCCCCTGTTAAAGGATTTTTTTTCCCCCGAAACTATGGCGAGCTCTGGGTCGTCGTTTGAGGGAAATTTCCCCTTTCCCTTTTACCTTCTTAAACCCCCGGACGGGGACGACAAGCCCCAAAACGGGCGGACGATGACCAGAACGGAGACGACCCCCGACGTGGGGGAAAACCCCCGCCCCCCCAAAAAGTTTGGGGGTGGGTTTTGGGCCCGCCCCAGGGCCCTCCCCCCCTTTTTCCCCCCCCGTCATCCTTTTCGTTTTTCCCCCCTTCGGGCCCCGATTTTGCCCAAATTTTCATAAATATGAGGGCGTGAGCAATATCCAACCCAAACAATTAAAAAAACGTTTTTCTTTTCGTCCCAAAGCAATAAACCAAAAAAATAGGCATTCGTTCGATTTAGCTGATGGGGAAAATTTCCCAATATTTAAAATTTTCCTTTAGCCTTCAATTTTTTTAAAGGTTTTTAATTTAACCCTGGACGTTTGCAAACCCACTTGCATCCCAAACTGTCTCGATAAAAAAAGGGGCCTTTCTAAAAAACTTTAATTTTAAGATTTTTCAAGGGAAAAAAAGTTTCCCTTTTCATGACTAAAAGCTTTCATCTTTACAGATGGGGGTCTAAATTGATGGGTTCGGTTTTGGGTTTGGTTAAATTACTCATGAATGGGAGGTAACTTCACTTTCCACCTCCACCCCAAAGTTCAGTGAAATATAAAGCGGGAAAATTTTTTTTTGGCCCCAAACCAACTCCCAACCTTCTCGTAGTTAGGGCCCCCGATTTGGGGAAGGTTTTTTCCCTGAAATTTAACCGGTGAGCTCCGGTTGTCCCTCGGGGAAATTTCCCTTTCCGTTGGCTACCGCCCCCAAGGGAAAGACAATAACAACACGGACGGATTTAGACACAGACAGAAGGGCGACCACGACATGGGGGACCCCTGCCCTCCCCATACGCTTGTGGCTGGTTCTGACCAGCACAGGCCTGTCCTTCCCTTGTCCCCCCGCGTCATCCCTTACGTCCCTCCCTTCGTCTCGATTAGCCAAGTTGCATAAATATGAGACGTTAAGCAATATCCAATAAAATTGCATTACTTCAAAGCCTACTATATGTCCAAAGGAGTAACGAATCAAAGTTTCTAAGCTGAGTTCCCTGGAAGCAATGTCTGAAATTTATCCATGTCACCCCATAATTCACAAGATTCAGATTATACTAACAAATCTTTCCTATAAACAAAAGTCTGTAGTATTTTGTTGGGTCCCTGGTCATTGCGGGATCTTAGGTAACGAAGTAGCAGACAAATGTGCACAATCAGCATGCGAAAAGGACAGCATAGACTATCAGCTTATAATTCCTTCAGATTTAAAAGCACTTTGTAAACAAAACCTTTAAGAGCAATGGCAATATTCCTGGAACAAGATAGAAAACAATAAATTGCGCCAAATCAAGAATAGCACGGCAACCTGGATCTCTTCACGTCGCTTCTCTCGCCGTGAAGAAGTGTTTCTGGCTCGTTTAAGAATCGGGCACAAAACCCTCAATCACGGATATCTTCTAAGAGGTGAAGATCCTCCCATTTGTGATGAGTGTGGCGAAGTTTTAACTATAAACCACGTTTTAGAAACCTGCACAAAATACATTAGTGATAGAAACGATTTTAAATTTAAACCTTTCCTCAAAGAAATTTTATCAAACAACTCCATGACAAGCGATAAGCTTATTTATTTCTTACGTAAACCTTTTAAATTCAAATTGAAATTCATATTTATTTAGCAATCAGAAAATTCGATAGGCACTGATAACTTTACTGTTTTGTGCCCTAAAACCCCAATAACTAACTTAATAACCATTTAGTTATATAACTGATTTTCTGTGGGGGACAGTAATCAAAGCGACCAAGCCTACCCTGTTGGCCCCGACGCAATCGACGAGTGAGCGATAACCAATCAAAGATCGATCTTTTTAATAGGAAATATAGCAATCAGTGGTATGGACAGTGCGAACACCCGTGAATCAACGCCAGAATCAACAAATTCAATTTGAAAATCATACATATTTAGCAATCAGAAATTTCGATGGGCACTGATAACTTACTTTTTTGTGCCCTTAAACCCCAATAACTAACTAACAAGGCCGATTATTTATTTATTTATTTATTTAATTATTTATTTATTTATTTAACGTCTATCCTATTCAGTTATAAAAACTGATTTACAAAGGAGGACAACTAAATAAATCTAATTACATAGATGCAGAAACAACAATAAACTACATTTTCGTAGATATTTGAAATAGTAGCATTACAACAAAAATGCATTTAAACACAACAATTTTGGTAACAAATAAAAAAAATATTATATGCATTTAATGAATGAATCAAATATAAAAAAGGGTGGAGAATGAAAAGAAAAGAAAAGAAAGGGAAAAAAAGGAAAAAAAGAAAAAAAGAAAAAAAAAACATTAAAAAAGAAAAACGAAAAGAAAAAACTGATTTATTAGACGATCCCACTCAAACGAATATGAGGTTTGCCAAAAATCAGGAACAGCAAATCAGGGAGTAATCAATCTTTCGCGGAAGAAACCACCGAACGCGAATCTTCATTCTTGTGTTCAACCATCATTCTTGTGTTTAAATCTTGATAACAATTTAGTGCAAAAGATCTTGACTCTAATATATAATTATATCAGATATATAATTATTTAAAATTGTTCAAGTCAAAAACTGATCACAGCAATGATACAGGACACCTAACTCAAGTTGCAAGTTCCACCAGTGGGCGGCAACCAGACGATCTAGCAGAAAAATATCAATTGAAAATACATTGAATACATTAAAATCAAAGCAACTGGTGGTAAGGCACATGTTGTTATGGGGCCTTGCTCTACTCTTGCCACCAGCAATGTGCTTGTATTACTGTAATTCAATCATGTTGAAAATAAATAATAATAATAATAATAATGAACAAACAAAGAGAACAGCCAAATCATAAATAAGAACATATGAAGATAAATTAACATTACATAAACACAGAGACAATGCCCCACAAATAAATAGTAGAAATCAATTCTTCTTTGTTCTTCGATTCATTATCATTGCTTCAATTTTACTTTTAAATTGTACTATTCCTAGCTCAGTAAACTGGCTTCTAATATCATAAGAAATTGAATTCCAAAAGGATACTCTTCTGTACAAGAATGACTTTCTTAATGATTCAGAAATTAATTTAATTGAGAACTACTCTGTATTTATTATGTGCTTCGTTGCTAGGACGGCTCCAATGTCAGCGTTTACAAACTTCTAAGACACGAACTCGGGGAAATTTCCCCTTCACTTTGACTACCTCCCCAACGGCGACGACAATGACAACACGGACGGATGATGACGCAGACGGAGACGACCACGACGTGGGGGAACCCCTGCCCTCCCCATACGCTTGTGGCTGGTTCTGACCAGCACAGGCTTTGTCCACCCCTTGTTCCCCCGCGTCATCCCTTACGTCCCTCCCTTCGTCTCGATTAGCCAAGTTGCATAAATATGAGACGTAAAGCAATATCCAATCAAAACATTATTGACCTAAAGACTATTACTGGAAGCAGTAGGTTTGCTTGCAAGACAAGAGTAACATCTTTGAACGGTGGAAAGAATCTATTAACGTAGATTACTTTTGGCTTAGTTGATAAATTTACATCAATTAAGCCGGCTCACTCCCCTCCTTGTCAGGAGAAGCCGTACTATGTAAACTGCAAGGGACCACATTCTGCTCGGTTACGCACATGCCCAATGTGGTAAAAAGAACAAGCAATCCTGGAATTATCAATCACTGAAAAAATTTCCCCTCTTGAGGCTCGACGGCGCATTGGTACGGGACAGCCAGTAACCTCTTCCGTTTCATTTGCTTCGGTAGTACAGAGTTCGTCCTCCAGCAGTAGAGAGGCAGAACTTCTGGCACAAAACCACGCTTTGCAGGAAACGGTACAACAGTTGTCTTAAACTGTGCAACAACAGGCGAAACAAATTGAAACCTTGACTTGTCAACTCGGTGAAGTCCTTGAATTTAAAAAAAAAATCAAGAAATTCATTGCCGAATGCGATTCCTAATAAACACTGCTCACCTTCAGAAAAGCAAATTGCTGTTACATCAATGCCGCAGATGCAACCAGAACGATCTTCTTCAGTGGAGGGTTGTGTTTCTGCACGTAAGCTGAGCGCACCAGTAGCAACATCTTCCGGCCATTTAAAAAAATATCTACAACAACAACTGTGGATTCGTTCAAAAATCCTTAGTAGCTATTTCGCTAATGAAGCCCCTGATAGTCCTTCATTTAGAGTGAAAACCACTCTCCGGAAAGCGGGCAAGTAGCAACATATGTCATTCAATTCACAAAACCCCAAGGAAAATAAATAAATAAATAAATTTTATTTAGAGTCTACCCACTCAGTTATATAACTGATTTTCAGTGGGGGACTTTAAATCAAAGCGACCAAGCCAACCCTGCAGGCCCCGACGCAATCGACGAGTGAGCGATAACCAACCAAAGATCGATATTTTAATAGAAATAAAATAAAATAAAATAAAATAAAATAAAAATAGTTTACTTGTTGCTAATGATCTAGATTCAGCGTTTTGGCGTCGCGACGCTTTAAAGATGGCCGACGTCATTTTTTTATGCACGCGCATCATAACAAGAAACGGCATGTATCCAAAAATCTGTTTGTCCGATTTGGCTGCAAATAATTTTATTCTGTTAACAACAAAATTGTCAGTGTGTGTGTACAATATAAACTTTATATTCAATACATTATATATGTGTTTAAATACAATATGTACATCAAAATCATTTATTTTTTCACTTTGTAGTCTTTTCGATTGGTACCAGAAGTATAAATTCACAGAATAATTTTTTTGAATGAACATCATAAATACTCTTATATGTTGTTAACAACATGGCTATCTTGAAATTTCATTTAAAAATTATTTTAAATATATTTTTTTAATTTAAATAATATTGTGTCACTAAAGGATAGCCGCCTAGCTGCGTTGGCGTATGCCCACCTATGGGTAAATTACTCACTTGGGCTAGACTTTTGTGGAAATATCTTCACAATAACAAAAGTAAATACAAATAAATATTATATTATATATTTTAATAAATATTATATTATATATTTTAATAAATATTAGCCAATATATATTATTATTTTAAGATTTAAGGCTGGTTGGTTTCAACTCTCTATGTTACTAGGGGTTGTTGTTACGCATAATGCTAAGATTTAGGTAGTGGTGCATTATTCGCGGATTAGCATTAATTGTTGTCAGGGGGAGACGTTTGGTGCCGTGTTTTTTTTTATCCAGATAAAGTATTGATACAGATATATTGGACGAGCGAAGTGAAGACTTCAATTTCACTGACCCAAACAAATATGAGCTCTTTTTTCTTTTTGTTTGCGCTCTACCGGGCAAACGGCATATGCGATCTTGATTATAATTGAAGGAAACCTTCGAAATCTCTGAACTTAGCCCTGCTACGTTTTTGGGTACAGCCGAAGAAATAATTCTCATGAATATTGTACTTTTACGATATTTTCGATATTAATGCGATATTTTCGTGATATTTGGCCCGCGGCAGGGCAAACGGCTACTCCGATCTTGATGCAACTTCATGGGAACGTTTGAAATCATTAAAATTAGATATGCCATGATTTGACACACATTTGAAGAAATATCTCTTGTAAAAATCGTACTTTAACGATTTCCCCTCCGATTGTTAATACAATATTTTTGTGTTGTTTGGGCCGATTCTGACCAAACGGGTGGGGCTACAACGTTCTTATTTTACATGTCCATTAAGACTAGGGTGATGTGGTGTCTTTTGAAATAAAAATTTGAAAAAGGACAACATTCATAGAAATAAAGGTTTTAAAATAAGACTTTTACAGGTGTATAAATAACAAGTAATATCAAGTAACTATAGAAACTAGTTAATAATCACCTATACTTCCAAGATGCAAGTCTTTGGGCCTCGAGATAACTAACATTTTATTGTTAATTGGTATTACCATAGCAATTAATAATTCTTTATTAAAATATTCCTCATTTAACAAAAATGATTTTGCAATAGGACTTGAAAAAGTAAAGAGATCCCACGTATACTTAAAAATTACCAGAAGCTCATCCATCAACGCGACTTAAAAAAGCGTACGCGAAGTGGCCTTGTTATCATCATTGATTGAAGTTGAATCTCGCTATCTTTCATTCTTTTGATGATGGATGATGATGAAAATTTTGTACCAAAAGAACGCAAGAGAAAGGTGTTGTAACATAACCAATTTTTAGGCCTACTTTAAATAATTATTCAATAACAAATTTATAAGAAAACATTTATTAAACTCTTTAATGTTCAGTCAAACAATCAATATTAACCAACTACAACAACAACAACAACAGTGAATTCTTTAGTGTCAAAACAACTGCGAACAATTACGTATCAAAACACCAATTCAAATATTTACGCGTATTTCAACCCGAGTGTTCTTCAGCTAGTAAACCGAACAGTGCTGCATTCTAACATATCGCCACAGAACCACATTGTCGATCGAACAGTTATCGACCATTGAATGGATTATCGACATTTCAACCAATATATGACACGTGCTGCGATCTAGAGTATTGGTTTCACCAACCACCGATAGAGTGCATTGTCGACCAACTACAGTTCTGATAATTTTATATGCAACATGTCAGTGACTCGGCAGTTCTTCATTTACTACGCGTGATTTGCGAAAATGAGCTTTAAGTAATTCTAAAGACGCCATAAGCCTTCTCGAATGTTCTTTATGACATCATCAGTAAGAACTCCTGGAAACTTCCACGGCAGACGCCACAGAATCCATCTAGCCATACACGAGCACGGATGTGCTGATCGAGGACAGGAAGGACGCCAATCCGAGGGGAACCCAAGACGCCGACAATTACTTAATTAACACATACAATCCTTCTAAGGAACTTTCACGATTGAGGCAAGACTTGGGACTCGCGGGCGTGATTCTGGGACTCGATTTGGACTTCTACACCTGGGATTCGGTCTAGGGGGCCTAGGCCTATACTCCACTTCAGACAAACTACAGCTCACGCTACAAAGCACGTAAGCCTAAGGGCGGATATTGGTACGTAATAACGTTTTAACTGAACTATTAATATAATAACGAAAGCCTAAGGGCTATTGGACATTATCAACTGAACTTTTGAAAGAGGAACGGAGGCTTTCATGCCATTTTTATAGGCCCAAAGGACCTGGTAAAAACATTTTGGACTGAGCTTTAAGCGAGGCTTTCATGCCATTTAAATAGGCCCAAAGGACCTGATATTAACCTGTATTTCATTGTATAACTTGTTCACTGTATTTCACTGTATAATTTGTAACCTATATTCCATTGCATAATTTGTAGGCCTAATTTCACATATCACTAAAAGTGACATTTGATTTCCTTGTAGGCTAAGCCTACCTATAACTTGTACAATTGTCTGATTTTTGAGACACAATTAAATTGTCAACTTAATATTTCATCTCTCATTTATAGGCTATTATTCCTGTTTGATCACTCATCTCCCTTGTATTATTATAAACTTTCTGACAGCTGGTTAGGTCTATTGAGCCAGACCTAACAAGCCGTGTTCTACCGACTGCAGCCGAGGCAACCTGTAAGTCTTTTTGTATTTTTAATTGTAGTTTTGTATTTATTGTTTTGGTGAATAGGTGAGATTCATTACAGTGGCGCCCGAACGTGCAGGGCCTTCTTACTTGTTCATGCCCCTTGAAACTATAAATTAAAAGATAAATTCAGTAAAAATAACTTGTAAAATAACCCTTTTAACAAACAAACAAAATGAGTGGATCAAACAGAACTAATGGTGCGAATGTTGAGAATGATGAGGGTATTGATACTAACATTAATGCCAGCTTTGAACTTTTTCAAGTGGAACAAACGCTAGAACAAACGACTGAACTAGGCCTACCTACTGAAACTGAACCAAACAGAAATCTTTCTCCTACGCCAAGTTGCACTGCACTTCCTGAGACTGAGTTCCTTGCACTGACCCAGTGGACCAAACAAACCAAGCAGGTAGTACATCCCTGGGTAGAACTGAGCAAAACAAAATTGGTGAGTGTTTGATAAAATTAACCAGCATGATGGAATCTTTCAGTGTAAAACTAGAATCAGTGGTAACAGAACAGAAAGCATCCAGAGAAGAACTAAAATCATTCAGAGAAAAGCAAAATTCATTCGCGAATAAAATCGTAGTAGATATTTCAGTGATAAAATCAGACATTTCAGAATTGAAAAACGATATTACATTGATTAAATACGAAAACGCTAAACAACAAAAAGATATCAGACAGTTAACTAAAGCTCACCATGATGAGATCAAAGCCATAAATGAAAACGTTGCATCCATTAACATAGAAATAAATCAGAATAAAGCGACAATTAACAAACATCCATAAAATGACAAGCGATAACACTGATCAGTTACACAAACTTAATGACTCGAACATCCACCTTGAACCGCAAGTTACTGACAATAATCTAATGATTAATCCGAACCTTGAAGCGCAAAGAGCGATAATTAAACTTGACGTAGACGATGCATGCCGCGAAATGCAAGAAAACCATAAAAACAGAAACCGATACTCAAGTACAAAATCTAAAAGTGGAAGTTGAACAATTAAGACAACACATAAACACTAAAACTATACAACCACAACCAGTCGGAATGAACCACGGGGTAGGCCCAACCACACAGTCTGTATTAGACCAAACTCATTTGATTGCAAACCTCAGCGACGGGTTTAGAAAAGAGGGTACCACCTACTCCGGAAACTTTCGTAGCTTACACCCGGTAGAGTTTCTTAACAGACTCGAACACAAGTTCAACCTATTAAAAATACACCCGGAACACCAATACACCATAACGATTCAATGTTTAACCGATTATGCACAGTCGTGGGCTGCGGAAAACAGTTTCGAAAATTATGAAACCTTTAAACGTGTATTTTTACAAAAATATTGGGGACCTACTCAACACTCAATCTTGCTTCGACAAATCTATACAGGTAGCTACGAACAATCTAAGACACGCAGTAGGCAGAATACTGTAAGCGATTTTTCAAACATGCCAAATTCCTGCCGGAAGCTCCATCATCAAACGCGTTAATAAATCAAATCATGACTCACCTGCCGTATGAAGTAAGAATCATACTCATTCAACAAAGTTACAATGAAAGTGATATGCTATTGTTTTTAGAGAGACTAGATAACGAAAACCTTAGTCGCGACAGTAAGAAAAACCGAGAACAGAGACAGAACTATGTAAACCATAATGAACAGCAACGTTACCCCGAAAATAGGCCTAACGAGCGTAGAGCCCAAACTAACAGAGCTACTAACTATCAACAACTGGATCAGCAACCCTATCAACAACCAGTTAGCTATCGGACACAACAAGCATATAACGACAATAACCAGGCATCTAATAGTAGAATCACAGACGATCAAAATCAACGTGCAAATAGTAGGCAACACCAGGGAAATTAGAGAGGGTCGAAGTTAATGACGTGAACTTGGCGACCGTAACTGATAGGCAAACTAGGCCTAAGCGTCAAATAATAATAATTAAACATAAACAAAACTTAACGATAAAACATCCTAAGATATGTAAACAAAGTAAACGAAGATTAAAACTTATAAAACAAACAAACAAAAATGAACACTCACAAATAAAGAAAACTAAGGAAAAGAAAGTTCAAATAAATGAAACTACGCGTAAGGATAGGAAAGAACTTATAATATTATTGAAGGGATTTTTAAATAAACTAAAGGTAATGAAACACACTAAGGAACTAAGGAATTATAAAAATAAAACAACCTATAAAACAAATGAGACTATGAAACTTGAGAAAGATGTAACACTAGACACACTCGATGAGAATGTAACACACTTGAATTTTAAATATAAGAATAAACAATTTGACACTGGGATACTTGGTAGGCATAGTAGGCCTAAAGCTAAGTATCAGCATTTCAAAACACGCCAGTACACCCAAAACAAAATAAAAGTTAGAAATAGGTTATTGTTGCTTTCACCTGGCACATAGGCCTAATATCTGCGCACAGTGCCTAAATAACATAACCTCACATTTTTCTAAAATTATAACTTTTTGAATTTAAGCCTAATCAATATAGAATTTGTTTTTGAACTTTAAAGTGAACTTACCTTTGCTATTAAAATAATTTAAACCTACTTTGCACTTGTATAAAATAAAATTTATACTCTAAATTTTATACTTTGAATTTTGGAAGTAGGCCTAGACATCGAACTTTGAAATTTTAACGTAACGTAACGTAATATAACTTTAAAAACCTTTCGAAATATTCTTTGAACTTAAATAATTTCTTGAACTGTAACTTGAACTTTAAATTTAAACGTAGCATAACACAGATGTGTTGAACTTGTGAATTTTATTCGAACCTAGGCCTACGTAACTTAGAAACATTTTTTTTGAAATAAATTTTAAATTTGAACCTTTAAATAGAATATGACCTTGAACTTGAACTTTAATTTGAATTTCTTGAATAAAACAGGACTTATACTTGAACATTGACACACTTTGAATTATTTTCATAATTAAATAATTTTTTTTAAATTTAAATTTAAATTTTAAATTTTAATTTTGGTTTACGGAACGTAACGTAACTTGGACATAAACTTGAACACCTTTGATAATTTTGGTAACTTATTTGGACTTATTAAATCTTGAACGTTTAAACAACTTTTTACATCTAAATAACAACCAAACACTACACTTAACCTGGTCAGAAGTACAATTTGCTGTAGATGGACTCTTGAAGAGGCGAGGCATTTTTGTACCGTCTGAACCTTATATTTAATCAACCTTATACTTAATTAACCTTATACTTAATCAATCGTTAATAATCATACATAATTAACTTGTTGTGTTGTCATCGTGTACTTTTAGTGAGTTTGTAACGCCTTTTTGCTGTAGGCTTCTTGTATTAGAGATGCAGTGATATATTATTCAACCTTTTCTTAATTTTAATGGCGTTTTTAAGTAGATATCGGTGTAATTCTTTTGATCGATGGATACTTTATTAAAGTGATACTTTCTGGTGGCGTTACGCCTGTGTAGCAATAAAATGATTTATTAAAACTCATTTTATAAGGCTGTGGTGTACAGCGTGTGGAAGGTTGCAGTTTGGGCAACGGTGGTTTAAATAAATAAACCATAAAACCTTGAACATAGTTCATTATTTGAAAAGTAAGGAGTAAACTCGCGTATCGAATTTAGGAGCCAGCACCCATTACACGAGGTAACCTGGTGGTTTAGAAAACTTTTGTTTATGAAAACCTATTAAGGGGAGTAATAGACAATTCAAAATCAGTGTTTAATATTCGAAATCTAGTCCGGAAGTATCACAACCTATAAACATTACTTAATTATAAGGCGAGAGGGGATTCTTCGATTGTAAGAATCTGACAGTAGGTAACGGAAGGTTACTACTACATACATAATCATTAATCATCACACCATAAACATTCTGATACGCGTACGTTAGTAAATAAATGCTGATATAATTCTTTTAATTAGCGATTTATTTTATAAAAGAAAATACATTCTCAAACCCTGATACTGCGAAGCTTAAGGGAAATAAATGTCATTTTGAACATTTCATAGGGGGGTTATAAATCATGTGTTGATTGGGAGGACTGATGGTCTACTTCATAGCCATGCAGTGGATGGTAATTCTTATTTTGAAGCCATCGTAGTTGATAACTTTGTGTTGCAAGATGCGGAAAGCGCTATCAGGGCAATTTTGGAACTGATCATTTTATTCTCGAAATGGTACAGTGATTTAGAATTTGATACAAAATTATGGGATAAACAAACAAAAATAGTGAGACTGTATTTTCACCTATTAAAACTTAAAGGAAGGAGAGAGAGACAGTGGAAGTCGGAACGTTAGGGAGGACGTTACATAATATTTCATAATTACTAGTTTTGTTTTCAAGGGTTCTTGGAGGACCATAAATTTGGTTAATTTTAATTAAGTCATTAAGGAGTTAGGTTGGTTAGGAACTCAGTTCTACATCCTACACACACCTCCTTTTGACATCCTGACTATTGACATTGACTATTATAACATTTTTATTTGTACCACATTAATTTCAGATTGGTATTCTTGTTTAATGTACCATTTATTGTATTTTTGTAATTTCTAAAAGTAACCAACAATGTAAATTTGTGATTTAATATCATTTCTAATGTCACTTATAATTAATTGCTCACAGTTGTCAATGCTTTTTAACTGTTCTCAATTAAGGAGGACACTGTAACATAACCAATTTTTAGGCCTACTTTAAATAATTATTCAATAACAAATTTATAAGAAAACATTTATTAAACTCTTTAATGTTCAGTCAAACAATCAATATTAACCAACTACAACAACAACAACAACAGTGAATTCTTTAGTGTCAAAACAACTGCGAACAATTTACGTATCAAAACAACCAATTCAAATATTTACGCGTATTTCAACCCGAGTGTTCTTCAGCTAGTAAACCGAACAGTGCTGCATTCTAACATATCGCCACAGAACCACATTGTCGATCGAACAGTTATCGACCATTGAATGGATTATCGACATTTCAACCAATATATGACACGTGCTGCGATCTAGAGTATTGGTTTCACCAACCACCGATAGAGTGCATTGTCGACCAACTACAGTTCTGATAATTTTATATGCAACATGTCAGTGACTCGGCAGTTCTTCATTTAACTACGCGTTGATTTGCGAAAATGAGCTTTAAGTAATTCTAAAGACGCCATAAGCCTTCTCGAATGTTCTTTATGACATCATCAGTAAGAACTCCTGGAAACTTCCACGGCAGACGCCACAGAATCCATCTAGCCATACACGAGCACGGATGTGCTGATCGAGGACAGGAAGGACGCCAATCCGAGGGGAACCCAAGACGCCGACAATTACTTAATTAACACATACAATCCTTCTAAGGAACTTTCACGATTGAGGCAAGACTTGGGACTCGCGGGCGTGATTCTGGGACACGATTTTGGACTTCTACACCTGGGATTCGGTCTAGGGGGCCTAGGCCTATAACTCCACTTCAGACAAACTACAGCTCTACAAAGCACGTAAGCCTAAGGGCGGATATTGGTACGTAATAACGTTTTAACTGAACTATTAATGTAATAACGAAAGCCTAAGGGCTATTGGACATTATCAACTGAACTTTTGAAAGAGGAACGGAGCTTTCATGCCATTTTTATAGGCCCAAAGGACCTGGTAAAAACATTTTGGACTGAGCTTAGCGAGGCTTTCATGCCATTTAAATAGGCCCAAAGGACCTGATATTAACCTGTATTTCATTGTATAACTTGTTCACTGTATTTCACTGTATAATTTGTAACCTATATTCCATTGCATAATTTGTAGGCCTAATTTCACATATCACTAAAAGTGACATTTGATTTATAACTTGTACAATTGTCTGATTTTTGAGACACAATTAAATTGTCAACTTAATATTTCATCTCTCATTTATAGGTTATTATTCCTGTTTGATCACTCATCTCCCTTGTATTATTATAAACTTTCTGACCAGCTGGTTAGGTCTATTGAGCCAGACCTAACAAGCCGTGTTCTACCGACTGCAGCCGAGGCAACCTGTAAGTCTTTTGTATTTTTAATTGTAGTTTTGTATTTATTGTTTGGTGAATAGGTGAGATTCATTACGGTGTTTTGTTTGGCGTGAAGGAGTAATCGTGTGTCAGCCTCTTTCTGTGTTGACTCCAAATCATGCAATGCCTTAGCATCTTGTGTGTTTAGACAATAGCATTTGCTGCCACTTGTTACGAACAGATCATTTTCACCCAACATAGGCCTGTAGTACTCTTGTTTCCTCCATTTGCTAAATAAGAATTTAATGACAGTATTCTTATTGTCACCATTATTAAGAAAGTTCCTTCAGTTTCTTATCGCATGACCTCCTGTGATTTTGTGATATCGTATGCATAACGCTGTAGATGCTCTTCTATTTCTCTCCACATTTTTTATAGAGATGTCGGAATATACGTCAAAAACCATGTCAACTCTTTGAGCATTCCCAGAGTTTTTTAACACCCGAGAAAACAACCTTTTCGATACATCGTCAAACGTTTTTATATTATCTGGGATATTCTGTACCAAGCTCATCCCATCAATTAAGTATGCTTTTCAAAGTGGGATATCATTATTTTCAAGTATGATTGCTTCTTTGTGCAATACTTTTATCAGACTAGATTTTGCCGTTTTCCTGGAGGTCCCATCAGCAACTGCGAGTGCCCATGGTAATGGCCAAGAGGATGACATAGCACTATAATCTCATATCAAGTTTACGATTTTGGGCTACTAATGCCATTTGTACAAACAATTTGTTTTATTATTATTATTATTATTTTATTGGATGTATTTCATACAAACTCGGTCAAAACCGGAGCTAACATGTTGTACGGACTAACGTCAAGTACTTCCATGTGTATCTATATTACATACCTACATTATTACTTTGTCTTAACTCTCTAAAATAAGTCATTTATAATATAGTTTGTAGATGATGTTTTCTTTCTGCTGTGTACGGTCGTGGCCGATTTCTCGTCGCCATCCTAGCATTTGCTCTTCGGACTATGGGAAACCACGAAAAACCATGTCAGGATGGAAGCTGTCTCGGAATCTCGAAGTATCATTCTTAGTTTAGAAATTTACGAACTATTCTACACGTGTTGAGTATTACTGCCTTTTGAGTCTCGATGTAAACATTGGGTGGAAGATCTAGTTGTTTAATGCTTTCATGTAGCTTCTTCGGTATGATGCCATTAGCCGATATCACGTATGGGATTGTATTTACCTTTTTTTGTTTTCCACATCTTCTTGATCTCAATTGCAAGTTCACTATACTTGTCAATTTTTTTCTTCCATGTAGTCTCGACGTTATGGCACATTGGGACGCAACGTCAATAAGGGTAGTTTCTTGTTTCTTCTTGTCAATTATAATTATATCCGGTCTGTTGTGATGTATAGTTTGGTCTGTTATAACTGTGCGGTCGTAATATAATTTGAAATCTTTGTTATCTAGTACTTTCTTCGGTTTGTATTTGTAGTAAGGTGTGTGTGTATCAATGAGGTTGTACTTGATTGCTAGTTTTTGGTGAATAATGTTAGCTACTTGGTTATGTCTGTAGAGGTAATCCGTTTGACATAGTGACTGGCACCCGGATATGATGTGTTCGATTGTTTCACCCCTTACACTACATTTTCTACATTGATCGTTACTGTCGCATCTTTTTATAATGTATTTTTTTTTATAATTTTTCGTTGCAATCACTCTGTCTTGAATAGCCAGCATAAAACCTTCTGTTTCTCCAAATAGTTCCCCGTTGTTTAACCACCTATTTGATGCTTTAATATCTACGTGACCTTTATGTAGTTCATCATAATGTCTCTTGTGTAGGGTCTTTTCTGAGAGACCTCGTAGGACCTCGTACCTGTTCCTGATGTCTACAGTGGGTTCAAGAACCATATGTTGAAATTAGGTCAGGATTGTTGGAATGCTTTGCAGGATAATAATCTGCGTCGTGTGATGCCCTGTCTTTCACTGAAGGTGCGACCCCCTTCTTCCATACTTTCTCGTCGTGAGGAGGTTGTATTGGCGCGAGTACGAATAGGGCACACACACCTCACCCATGCCTATCTTTTTACCAGAGATAAGATTGCTCCGATTTGCGACACGTGTGTTGTGTTGCTTTCCGTTCATCATTTGTTGACTGACTGCTCTAAGTATGATGGTTTGAGACTCCAATTAAATTTAAATCTATCATATGAAGAACTTTTGTCTTATGAAAACAGTGAAAAACTTTTCACATTTTCTAAACCTTAGCAATCTGATTAACAAACTATGACAGTTCATTTAAAAAAAAAAAATCCATGAAGCATGTTGACTTGCTATTCATATGACGACGTTGGAAACGGTTTCCTGATAATGATTATGATTATGATTTGGTAATTTGGCATTTTCTACATATGACAACTTTAGCATGTATACCTTTTCCCGATTTGGCTGTCTACAAATATATCGACCTTGGCAATTCTTTTCATGACAATGATTTGAAAAACACATTCAACCTTATTAACCGTATTTTACATTTATACATAGTTAACTAAATATCTTGGAGGCGCGAATAATCTTTGCCGTTGAAGCGCCCTAAAACTACTAATACTTATACTACTTGGTCAACTGGGCCCCGCAAGCGTAACTCGAGTCTTTAATGCTAGCGATGACTCCTCAGTAGCACAGAGTCGTATTAGCACAGGTGCTTGCGTTGTGTGTGATAGCTTGTCCCTTCAGTAACTAAACAACTAAAACGGAAGCTAATCGAGATTGGCCCTATCGTGACACTGCAGTCTGAACTTGATACTTCTCGATCGTGGGAGGATGCAAACCTTGATCAACATGATTTGCAGAAGGAAGCAGGTTGTTTGCGAGATGGTCTCTCTCTTACTAACATCAGAGCCATGCTCGAGGACACATAATATTCTGGACCCAGACGGAGTTAAAAACTCATTTGTAAAGATGATTATTTTAACTTTTGTTACCACTAGTCGTCATCATCGTCATTATTACCTTCGACATTTTAAACGATAAAACAAACAACAAATTCAATAAATTAACTAATTTAATAACCTAGTATTTAATCAACATCACAGGTGGCGCAAAATGTCCTACCCGGTAGAAGCGCCCTAGTTTCTCACGTCGCCGTCGTTCACCGCCAGACTCCTTCACTTGCTTGGCAGCACTCAGGGTGGGCTACTGATGAGGGGGTCGGGTGCATTAAGTGCCATCCCACATATTGGAAGGAATCAAGTCCAGGGCATTCATTACTTGTTGATTACGCAGGTATAGGGAGCAAGTAAGTTAGTAATAATATAATAATGTAATAAAATAATATAATAATAATATAAAATAATATAAATATAATAATATAAATAATAAGTTAGTAATGTGATCAATTAGTTCATCACAAAACTAATTCATCGCATTATTAACCTCACCTGCTCGAAAAATCTCATTACTATAATTAAATAAGTTAGTTGCACAAAATGTCACTAGATATCGTGGGTAACATGAATGCACATTATTGCGCTTGGTGAAAATCCCAGTGTTTTGCAAAACAGTGCTATCCTACGAAATGGATGGAGGGACAGGACCTGTTTCCCGCTGATGAGAACGTCACACTCGACTCTGAGGCTGACATTGTGGGGGATCTTCCGATAGTGACCCGGATCATCAAATAGCCACATTATACACCTGATATAAACAACTGAAATAACGTTTGTTGCCTGTAACCTAGAAATAGGGGCTAGCATTATTTTGCTGCCAAATTGAATGCTTCAATCTATGTTAACAATTAATAATGATTAATTGATAATACTAGGAAAACGCTAAAGTCCCGTCGCGTTGTTGAGCGAGCACCGGTACGTGCAACACGACCAGAGTACGACATTCCCATAATGTTACATAACAATAAGTCTTTAAGGTCTTGACCCATTTAGCTGAAAATTTGTAAAATATTAGAGAATGTTGTACTTATTGACCCTGCAAAATTTCATAACGATCGGAATATTTTTATTTTTTATTTTTTTATTTTAATTTTAATAACCAACGATCGGATTTTGTTAAAAAACTATACAGCAACCCGTATAGGTGGTATGTACATGTGTTCCAAATTTAAGGTCGATCAGAGAAACGGTGCGACCTGTACCGAAGCAGTAACAGAAAAAAAAACAGATATTCGAGCGATAAGAGTCAAGTGGAGACGCTAGCTACGCTCGCTCAATGAACACTCTGGCCCTTGCACCAGTTTAAAAAGTGTAACAACATAATGTAACTGAACTTTAAACACCGATTAGCCTAAAATTAATATTTATATCTTGGCAGTATTTGTATTTTTACACTTCTATTTTTATAATAATAATAAAGCTAGTTGACTTTTTAAATGTATTTACATTTGAACATAAATTGTATTTCGTTGTTTGGTGCGGCATGAAGCTAACGAAGCGAGTTTAAATAGATTTTTTATTTGATTTAAAAGGCCATTTAAAATTATTTCAGACTGTACAGTTTAGCTTCGAATCGTCGGCAAATTGAGCCGTTGATAACAAACCAATGACTTTTATACTAAGATACCTGATATTTCATTGTTTCATTTTTCGCAGAAAACGATTATCTAGGACTGGATCTTACCATACAAGCTTTTAATTTGTGCCCATCATTTACCTTGTAAGTTACCAGATTGAGTCAAAGTTGTTGGGGGAACGACATTTGATTCAGCCCAACTTTGCCTTATGTCGTGAAGATAACATTTGAAAACGGGGCTACCGCCTCTATATCTAAGTTTAAAATTCTTTGAATTTCTATTTGGATCAAAACTGGATGTACGAACGCTGATTGCACATTACTCTTACATTGCTGGGAAACTCTTCAGCGTCATTTAATCCTACCCTAGGTAATACGGCTAACCTAGTATTGACCTGGATAGGGCTAAATGCGAATATTATGCTGTCGGCACCATTGTTAGTATTAATAATTAGACGAGTGAGCGTAGCTTGTGACTACATCAGTGATTATTTTATAATTTTAATTGTATTGAATGTTTATTTTGTCCTTTGTCTACCTAGATTATTCAATTTGCATAGCCGCAAACTAATTTCAAATCATTTAAACGTAAGGTTATGCTTTCAGACGTGATGAGGAATTTTAATCATATTGAAAAATTCCATATACACCTTGTTCTTTTATTTCGGTTGATGTTTTGTAACGAGATAAAGTTGTCGCTGTGGCCTAAAATTGGTACTTTATAAAATAATGTAATTTTAATGTAAAAATTTGGATTTTCGATACAAACAAAATATTATTGGATGAGCGAAGCGAAGACTTCAATTCACGGACCCCCAAAAAATTTAGCTCGGGTGTTTTTTTTTTTTTTTTTTTTTCGTTTTTCGTTTTCCGTCTGTTTGTTCGCTCTCTACCGAGCAAACGGTATATGCGATCTTGATGAAAATTTGACACGACCTTCGTTTTCTCTGAACTTAGACTTGCTACATTTTTGGGTACAATCGAAGAAATATTTCTCATGAATATCGTACTTTTACGATTTTTTCGATTTTTAGTGCGATATTTTCGTGCCATTTGGGCCAATTCTGACCAAACGGGTGGGGCTTCAACGTTCATATTTCACATGGAAATTAAGGTAATGGTGATGTATTGCTTTCTGAAAGAAAAAGTTGAAAAAGTTAGCCAGAATCGAGAGAAATAAAGCTTTTAATATACGTTTTTTGACTTTTTGTGCGATATTTTCGTGCCATTTGGGCCAATTCTGACCAAACGGGTGGGGCTACAACGTTCATATTATACATGGATATTAAGGTTATGGTTATGTAGTACCTTTTGAAAGAAAAAGTGAAAAAATTTAGCCAGAATCCATAGAAATAAAGCTTTTAATACAAGTTTTTTTACGGTAAATAAAACCAATTGACAAGAAACAAAAGAAACTTGACTACATTCACCTACAATGCGTAGGCAGCAAAACAAAGCACTTGCAAAATTTAAGATATCCCACGCAAACTAAAACCTTTAAAAAGCTCATCCATCAACGCGGCGGGACTTTAGCGTTTTCCTAGTTTGGTAAATTAAATGTGTTTTCTCAATGAGTAATAAGAGGTATACAGTGTAAATGGTTGTTGCACTTTCGAAAAATCGCCAACAATTTTCGAAATTATGATTAGGTCTAGACTATAATAGAGTTTTGCTGGAGGAATTTCAAAAATGGGCCAAATGCTTCAAACCCTTAAATCTATTTCACAACATCATAAAATTACAACATACTCGTGGAAAAATAGACAAATGCTGTCTTATATTCTATTTAATTTTTCTATATTTTTTAGTATTTTGGCCATAGATGTTTTCGGAACGGTCTGTAGCGTCTTTCTATGGCCCAGACAACAAAGGATCGGCGCGCGCACAGTGACGCTACCCCCTCCCTAGCCCGCGGCAGAAACTGCACCATCAACCAATCCCGGCCATGCACGCAGACAGCTAGCAGCAGCCGCCTAGGAGGCTATGCTACCTTGCCACGCCTCTCTCGCAGTCAGTCTCTAGTTCTTGTCTGAGTGGATATGTTTGTCTCCGCTCTTGGGTCTGTTCTCGTTCATCTGCCACAGTAAAACGGGTCGGCTTCTGTAACTGGAAGAAAGTGTTGAAGAGGGAGTCTTTGCAGTTTTTTCCCTGCATCGTTCTATTAAATGTTTATTTAGGGAGGTCATCTGTACTGTCTAGACTGACTGGAGTGATTTGCTCTTTATTCTCTCTTGGGTGACGAGTATAAGTTCCTTGTCCTTTATTGGGCTATAGTCTTTGTCGTCGGGGAACTTTCCCCTTCCATTTGACTACCTCCCCGACGGCGACGACAATGACAACACGGACGGATGATGACAAATACGGAGACGACCCCGACGTGGGGGAACCCCTGCCCTCCCCATACGCTTGTGGCTGGTTCTGACCAGCACAGGCCTGTCCACCCCTTGTCCCCCCGCGTCATCCCTCGATTAGCCAAGTTGCATAAATATGAGACGTAAAGCAATATCCAATCCTAACGTCCCTCTCTTTGTCTCGATTAGCCAAGTTGCATAAATATGAGACGTTAAGCAATATCCAATCAATAAATCTCTGAAGGGATTTTACTGAGAGTACTGTTACCCTCCGTGTGTTTTGAAGAGATTGTGGATGTGATTGTTTATGTTGGATCGTCGTCGGGGAACTTTTCCTTTCCCCTTTTACGACAATGACAACACGGACGTATGATGAACCCAGACGGAGACGACCACGACGTGGGGGAACCCCTGCCCTCCCCATATGTTTGTGGCTGGTTCTGACCAGCACAGGCTTGCCCCACCCCTTGTCCCCCCGCGTCACCCCCTTACGTCTCACCCTTCGTCTCGATTAGCCAAAGTGCATAATATGAGACTTTAAGCAAAATCCAATAAATAAATATGTTGAAGATCCACTCGTTTCTATGATCTCTTGTAATTTTGTTGGCTGAGTCGAAGCGTGGTCAGAGCTCAGACACAAAAGCCTTGGGTTTGCAGCTATATCGGTTTTCGCGAATAGGGGTCAGTGCCTCTCGAATGTTATTTATGTCCTTTTCCATGTCATTAGCAGCTGCTATGACCAAAAGTGTCATTTACACCGAGTTCTTGCATTTTCCTGGTAAGTCCTTCAGTCACTTCCATTGCACAAGCGCCTGGTTAAATTAGAGCGTCTATTTTGAAGTTAATTTTCGGGCTGGTGTGGGTGTTTGAGTCTAGTTTACTTTTCACTAACTTTGATAAAAGCCGACCATGGCTGTCCGCTAGTATCATGACGCGTTTAGGAGAGTTCTGGTTTATGTTTAAGATGGGTTCTCTTTCAGAAAAAATGTCAGTAGAAGTCGGCGTTGGCCTACGTTGGTTCAGGATTGCATTACCATGCCTATCCTGTAGGTGAGAATTTAAATTAAATAAAAATAAATAAATAAAATAAAATAATTTTTAAATTTTAAATTAATTGGCTCAAAATTTGCATGTAAGCTTTGTTGAATCAGGTCTTGGATACAGCTGGTTGCCGCCGTAGCATCAGTGGCTCCCGTTGAGGTCATAACTGTTGGTGGCATGATTGGGTGATTCATAGAACTGTCCTACTTGTTCGTCGACGACTTGGGGATTTTCTATGGGCCGGTCAACAATTTGCCGAACGACATCTACTGATTGCATTGAACAACATCGGTGTTTGGGCCCGAGAACGTGACACCAAGTTTTTTTTCTGCGAAAAAACACAATGCTTACTTTTGTCACAGAAGATATGCACGTAATCCAGGGCTACTCTAAACGGTGTGAACTAGAATTTAAACCACACTTTGCGTTCTTGGCTTGGGTTTGATACTAAACTAAATCGGAGATACCACGTCACAGAATTGGCAAACGATGTATTTTGAATTAAAATTTATGGTTCATGGTTGGTCCGAAATGGACTTACCCTGTTGGGTCTTCTCGTCAGCCCGTGATTCCATGTTGAAACTTCTCGATACTATCCACCACAGGGGTCTCCGGCTGGCGCTGGGTGCATTTGGGCCTAGTCCCGTCCTCACCTGTATGCTAGGCAGGAATGATCTCCCTCGCAGAAAGACGGGATTACTTGTTGGGTTAATTATTGAAGATCCGGGCAATGCGTAACCCCCCAAATCTCATGACGCTCTATTCGCTAAAATATTTGTCCGTCATTACGATCCCAAAACATTGGCGATCCTTCCAGTCGGTCACGTTGTGACATCTCTTAAGAATTTTAAATTTTGATGTACCCAATCTAATGAGTTTCGTTTTGAGCCAAAAGCCTCCATGGCTCCTTCCGAAACCGAAAATTCGTTTCGACCTTTGTCGATATAATAAGTCCACAACATCAGATTGTAATTTCCCAAAGTAGTTTTCAAGCTTTTTGTTACGAATACCGAACTTTTTAAATTAATTTTCACTGATGGATCTAAAACGGGCTCAAAAGTTGGTTGCGCTTACTATTGTGGCGGCAGTACTAATGGTTTTAAAACATCATGGCATGTTTTCCCTGTTCTTACTGCTGACTGTATGCCATACGAGAAGCTTTGAAATATGTTATGGAACAAAATTTGGAGCTTCATGCCCCTCAAATTCAACTCGCAACCTTCTCGTAGTTTGGCCCGTGATTAGGGGGGTTGTTCTCTATCTTAATCTTATGGCGAGCTCTGGGTCGTCGTCGGGGACTTCCCCTTTCCCTTTGACTACCTCCCCGACGGCGACGACTATGACAACACGGACGAATGACGATTTTGACGGAGACGACCACGACGTGGGGGGACCCTTCCCCCCCAACTTTTGTTAGTGCACGGCTAGCATATGCTTACAACGTCTTATTCACCTTGTTCTTCGCATTGTGAAGGATAGCTCCCAGTCCATTTGGTCCTGCGTCAACATGGATATGAATTTCCTTGCCCCACGCTAATGCTTTGGTGGATGCTAGCTTTTGTTTAAGATTGTCAAACAAATTGTTTGTGTTCCCATCACCATTCCCCGTCCATGTTCAGTTAGCTCACTCACGGTTTTGTTTTTTCTGCTAGATGGGGCACGAATCACCCACAGTAGTTGATCATGCCTAGCAGACTTCGAACTTCTTTTGGGTTTGTTGGGTTCTCAAGAGGGCCATAAAATTTTCCAACTCGCAACCTTCTCGTGGCTGACCCGTGAAAAGGGAAAGTTTATCTCTCTGAAACTAATGTCCCAAGCTCTGGGTCGTCGTCGGGGAATTTTCCCCTTTTCCTTTGACTACCTCCCCGACGCGACGACAAGACAAGACGGACAGTTGATGACACAGACAGAGACGACCACGTCGTGGGGGAACCCCTGCCCTCTGCCCCCCCCAATATGTTTTGGCCTTCAAATTCCAACTCGACACCTTCTCGCGGTTTGGCCCGTGAATAGGGGAGTTTTCACTCCCTGAACTAATGGCGAGCTCGGGGTCGTCGTTGGGGAACCCCTTCCCTTTGACTACCTCCCCGACGGCGACGACAAAGACAACACGGCCGGATGCTGACACAGACGGAGACGACCACAACGTGGGGGTACCCCTGCCCTCCCCATATGATTTTGGCTGGTTTTTGACCAGCACAGGCCTGTCCACCTCTTGTCCCCCCGCGTCATCCCTTACGTCCCTCCCTTCGTCTCGATTAGCCAAGTTGCATAAATATGAGACGTAAAGCAATATCCAATCAAATTCATTTACTGACTTCGAAACCAATTTGCACAAATACTAGACCTTTGCCAAGATATTGAATTGTCAATAACCGTTCCTTATATATTCTTGAACTTGGATTTATAAACGATTTAATCCCTATCGATTTCCCTTTCGTTATACTTCAATCTATATCTCGTAGTAATCCAATCACCAATCTTTGATTGCGTTTCCCGTGGCGTAATCTCCAATCAACGCGGCTACAATCTTTCTCGACTCTTCTTGAACTCAACTAACTCTCGGCCCTTCGGCTATTAATGGTTCTAAGCTTTTATTGCTACCGATGCTGTATTTTATCAATTCATTCGGTTCTTTTATATGATCCTAAGACATGCAGATAGTTCGGTCACTCACGTATCCCTAGTCTCGGCTAGACTCGTAAAATGTACCTCGGTTGGTAACAGTTCTCGTTGATTTCACAGACGTTCACTTGTATTTCTTCTAGTCAGATCGCCGTTCGTTCTCGATTAGCACTTTCGCGGATTTTTAACACGCGTTTCCTATCTTCAAAGCGTTTTCCTTGGTTAACTCTCCCTTAGTTTTGCACATCACCCAACTCGCCCACTACCATGATAATCTTTTCCAAACTAAACTTCTCAGCCAACACCGCTCTCAACAATGTAAAATACGATCGTAGCGTTATAATAACCAATCAGAGTCCAGCACACAGTGTCACTAATCTGAACTAGGTCCAAACAAATGTCAGGACGACGCCTTATGCAAATAGGACAAAATATAAACTTGGCATTTTCTATAATTTACTATAATAGATTTACATAGATTTTATATTAAAATTGTTATACTTAAGTGAAACACATGATTCTTTTTGTGAAATAAAACGAAATTTTCTCTAGTTTCTGATTTTAATCAAACCCGTTCTGTATTATTAGTATTTAACTAGTTTATCCATGGTTTACACATTTAAGCCAGTTGCTTCAGTAGTAGCCTCGAACCAGCTCCTGAAACTAATGGCGAGCTCTCCCTCAAACTCTTACGCCCATCCCCTTTGTCTCGATTAGCCAAGTTGCATAAAAATGAGACGTAAAGTAATATCCTATTAAACCAGTTAAATTGTTTTCTTTCGCTATTTCTATCACCACCATCAATTGATTTCCTATTATAAACTTAGAATGCAATATTTTTAATCATCCAACACACCACAAATACATACTATTTGATAATGGATTAATTAATAATGTGAGATTAAGTAAACAACAAAGGTATACAAAATGCATATAAAATCCACAATATATAGTAAAGAACATCCTATTTTGTGCATTAGAATGTGGATAATGTTTTTTCTCACGATGTTATTTCCCTTCACTTAACCTGCGTGGGATGGTTTCAAGTTCTTGGGATTGGCGAGGACTTTGCCGACGCAACCAGTATTCCAGTGCCATAGCCAAAATAATAAAACATGATTGTAAGATCTTTTTTTGCAGTCAATTAATGAAACTCTAAGAATTAAGGCTCCCGGGAATATCATTGCTGTAACGTAGAGAAATACACCTAGGTATCACAAAAGAATTCAAACTTTTGCTTCGTGATTTGTACTTTGTAGCCAAGTTTACTTCTAAAGGGTCCTGCATGCGTATTTGTGTGCAAAGTCTACGTGTGTTTGTGGTTCTAAGTGTCAAAGCGCGAGGAAAAAATTGTTGACTTTAAACTAATCCTATGTTCAAAAAGAAATCTCTTCATGCCACTAGGGTTTAAACGACCAGCCATTTATGTTTTGCTCTATTTTGAATGGCGTTTTTATTAGTGCTCCGCGTAAGCATAATAAACATTCATTTATTTATTCATCCCTTACGTCCACGACGTGGGGGAACCCCTGCCCTCCCCCCATACGCTTGTGGCTGGTTCTGACCAGCACAGGCCTGTCCACCCTTGTCCCCCCGCGTCATCCCTTACGTCCCTTCCTTCGTCTCGATTAGCCAAGTTGCATAAATATGAAACGTTAAGCAATATCCAATCAAATAGTAAAAATGGTGGATGATAAACCATTGAATTCCAACTCGCACCCTTCTTGTAGTTTGGCCCGTGATTAGGGGAGTTTTCCTCCCTGAAACTAATGGCGATCTCTGGGTCGTCGTCGGGGAACTTTCCCATTCCCTTTGACTACCTCCCCAACGGCGACGACAATGACAACACGGACGGATGATGACACAGACGGAGACGACCACGACGTGGGGGAACCCATGCCCTCCCCATACGCTTGTGGCTGGTTCTGACCAGCACGGGCCTTTCCACCCCTTGTCCCCTCGCGTCATCCCTTATGTCCCTCCCTTCGTCTCAATAAGTTAAGTTGCATAAATATGAGACGTTAAGCAATATCCAATCAATCAACCAAGCCTTAGACTTCACGTAAACACAATCAGATTATTAACTTTCTCAAACAATTAACAATAGTAAGCTCAAAGAAAACCTACTTTTAGTAAGGGTATACCCCTTAAAGTCCTGTACGTTCCCTTTTTCGTGAAATTATACCATTTAAAACTTATATCTCCCCGATTGTAAATAATACACACATCTGTCATTTTGAACATTTGACGACTGACTTCGAATCATTTAAATTTGTTCACATTTTGCCGTTCACTGTCATGTAAATCATACCTTCCGACCTCGACCAACAACGCTTGTGGCTGGTTCTGACCAGCTCAGGCCTGTCCACCCCTTGTCCCCCCGCGTCATCCCTAACGTCCCTTCCTTCGTCTCGATTAGCCAAGTTGCATGAAACTGACGTTAAGTAATATCCAATATCCAATAATATCCCGATGGTGACGACAATGACAACACGGACGAATGATGACACGGACGGAGACGACTACGACATGGGGGAACCCCTGCCCTCACCATAGGCTTGTGGCTGGTTCTGACCAGCACAAGCTTGTCCACCCCTTGTCCCCCCGCGTCATCCCTAACGTCCCCCTTTCCTTCGTCTCGATTAGCCCAAATTGCATAAAACTGACGTTAGCAATATCCAATATCCAATAATATCCCGATGGTGACGACAATGACAACACGGACGAATGATGGTACAGACGGAGACGACTTCGACATGGGGGAACCCCCTTCCCTCACCATACGCTTGTGGCTGGTTCTGACCAGCACAGGGCTTGTCCACCCCTTGTCCCCCCACGTCACTCCTTACGTCACTCCATTCGTCTCGATTAACCAAAGTGCATAAATATGAGACGTTAAACAATATCCAATCAATCAATCAAGCACTTGTTTTTGGAATGATGAGCGCACTATAATATGTTTAAAATGTTTAGAATTAGAAACGCATAAAATTGTATGGTGATAGATGAGTACTTTGTGGACTTATTGAAACTTTTTCATGTTGTTGTTAGTTATAGGACACAAATTGCTCTACAGAATAATATATTGCAACTATGTTAACAACAATAAACAAAACAATGTGACCTGGTTTACTGACACTTTTACCATATGATGATGTAGTTTGATTTACCAAAATGTGTTAACATAATTTGCTTAATTTAATCAGATTTTAAAAAAATATCTTAATATGAAGAAATTTTATCTTATGATAACGGCGACAAACTTTTTAATTCTCACTCAAAGTAATGTATTCAACAAATTTTTTTTAACTAACTATTTTTTCTTTTACTTTTACTATCACGATGAAGTTCTTTTCTTTTATTAACTTAAAAAGCAATATAATCACAAACACCCAAAACTCATTTTATTCTTAAAAAGCAATATAATCAACAAACAAGAGCCCACTTTCAATACTCCAGGCGGCGCAATATTACCTAACAGGTTGCAGAGCCCTAGGTTCCACCTCCCCGACGGCGACGACAATGACAACACAGACGGAAGATGACGCAGACGGAGACGACCACGACGTGGGGAACCCTTGCCCTCCCCATATGCTTGTGACTGGTTCTGACCAGCACAGACCTGTCCACCCCTAGTCCCCCCGCGTCATCCCTTACGACCCTACCTTCGTCTCGATAAGCCAAGTTGCAAAAATATGATACGTTAAGCAATATCTAATCCAATCAAGAAAAAGATAAAAGGAACTTATGAAAATAAGTACAATTCCTGACTGAAAAATAGAATCAAGGGCGTTGCTTGGTTCCGTTCCTACCCTCGTATAGCGTACAATTTAGTTGGTGCCTCGAAAACTGGCCTGGAGAATGGTTAGTGCAATGTCATCCCTAGTCTTTACATACCTTCTTTTAATGTGTCACAGTCCTTGGATAGATTTACTTTTAAATCCAGCCCAGCTTTTGCTTTTGCGTTCTTAAAGGCGTAGTATTTGTCTAAATAAACAATTTAAATTGTGTACAATACTTAATCTGAATATTATAAGCTGTAGCTGGAAGTTCCCGTTGGCTAAGATGAAGGGTTCATTGGTGCCGAAGTCATGTAGTTCATTCCTTGCCCATCGAAGTGGAAGGAGAGTTCGTAAGAGCGAAATATTCGCCGATGGATCGGTTGAATAATTATAGACATTGGATGGTTAATCTAAAAGACAAACAAGCAAATGACTCAGATAGAAATATAGCAGCAAAAATTGAAAGAATTGTTTGCAATTAGTATTGTTAACCTTCACATTCTTGCTTCTAAGGATCACTCATGCGACTCTGGAAGTTTTAGTTCAGTCGGACTCGGACACTCATCGGAGCAGGTCTATGACCCACCGTCATAGAGATAATAGAACAACGCACTATCTTCCCGATACACTAATTGCGTTGATAGAGCTTTAACCTCTATTAGAGGAAATCACTACGTCCCGATACCCTCATTGCATATAGTAGGGCTCTCACTTCTGATTTAGAAGAATTCACTACGTCCCGACGATATCCTCTTTGCATTTAGAGGGCTCACACTTATATAAATTGTTTTATCTTGGAGGCGCTGATAATCTTAGCTGTTGAAGCGCCCAAAAACTTCTAATACTAATATTGAGGGCTCTAACTCGTCCATCAAATTCCAACTCGCAACCTTCTCGTGGTATTGAAAAGGTGATTAGGGAAGTTTTTCTTCCTGAAACTAATGGTGAGCTCTGGATCGTCGTCGGGCAACTGTCCCCTTCCCTTTGACTACCTCCCCTAAGGTGACGACAATGACAACACAGACGGATGATGACACAGACGGAGACGACAACGACGTAGGGGAACCCCTGCCTTCCCCATACGCTTGTGGCTGGTTCTGACCAGCACAGGCATGTCCACCACTTGTCCCCCCGCGTCATCCCTTATGTCCCGCCCTTCGCCTCGATTAGCCGAGTTGCATAAATATGAGGCGTTAAGCAATATCCAATCAATCAATCCATTGAATTTAATTTATGAAGCATAAGTGATGTTGATAAACACAGCGATACAGCTTAAAGTAGTTTAATCATAGTGACGATTATACTGCATACAGAGAAGAATCAAAGGAAATGCATGGTGAGTTTGAAAAGTAACACCACAAAACATTTACTTATAACTGTGAAAATTGTTTAAATCTAATGTAAAACCTATTTCACAAAAACAAGGTATGAGGTAACGGAGGTTTTGTCCTTTTAACTCATTCGAATAAAATAGTGCACAGGCTTCGAGTCAGCACGGATTATCATCGCATGTGAATCTAATGTTATTTTTGCCATTGTTTGGTGTACTGGCTTTGCAATAGCCAAGCACCGACAATCTGCTCCCAGGGGCTTGATCCATAAATCAATCCGAATCAATCAATTCGTATTTAGAGACTTCCCACTCACGTCACATAACTGATTTTCAGTGGGGGACAGTAAACCAATGCAACCAAGCCAACCCTGTTAGTTTTTTTTAATGATTTCTTCTTAAAGTTAAAAACTTATTTGTCTGTCTACAATTTTTCGAGTTATCTTCCTTTGTATGTATGTCCTTACTTTTGCTCCTCTAGTATAACAGGAGCAGCTGTGCTCCCAATTTAATATATTTATATTTAAGTTATGTGGTTCTGACCAGCACAGGCCTGTCCACCCCGTGTCATCCCTTACGTCCCTCCCTTTGTCTCGATTAGCCAAGTTGCATAAATATGAGACGTAAAGCAATATCCAATCCGCAGGCTTCTTCTTCGGAAGTTGGAGAATCTTCTCCAAAGAATTAAGACACCAGGCAAGTGGCAACTTCAGGCTCCTCGATAATATTAATGCCGCTAATTAATTAATTAATGCTGCTGGTAGGTATTGATCAGGATGTCCACATCGTCATCAAACAGAACATCGCTCGTCGTCTCGAAAGCATCCTCCTCGATCAGCGCATTAACGAAGTGTTCCTGGTCCTCGCTGCGACTGGTGTGCCGGGATAGAGTTGGTGCTTGGATGTGGTCCGGCTCATCCACTTCTATGGCAGGTTTACGCAGGGCGGCAGTTGTTTTTTCCTTCCGTTTAGTAGTTTCCTGAAGCGAGTACCAGTAGTAATACTTCAAGGAATGGTCGCGAGGTCCCTCGAAGAGGATACGGCCACTCCTGATATGTTCACGGAACTCCTCCATGTTGATAGGAGAGAGCCACTCCTCTAGATGTTGAAACGGGGCAATTATCTGCGTATCTGTAGGCACAGTCTCGTCGCAGGCACAGCCTGATTGGCAGCAGCAGCACCGTCTTCTAGATAGTCTGCCACACACTTACTTAAATCCGGTGCCTCGGAGTCGAATGGGTAGAGATCGTATTTCCGGAACGCATGCTTCACAATGGTGGGGGTTATCACCCGTTCCCAAATTGGCTTGAGCACACTGGCGCGAAGTTGGTTTTAGTCAAAGCTTCTCCCTTGGTGCGTTGTTTATGAGCATCCATCTCCTTCCTCCATTACCGCTTGATTGGTCCAAATATTCCCACATCGGCAAATTGCAAGATGTGGGTGGCATTAGGATAAAGACAATATAGGAAAATGTTATTGTCGTGGCAGAATTGGCTCACCTCTATTGAGAGGTGGCTCTTATGCCATCGATAAGGAAAAACACCGGCCTAGCAGGTTGTAGCCACATATGGAACTCTTTCATGTATGCGAGGAAGGCTGCTGACTGCATCCAGCCCGAGTCCGTCGTATGGAATATCCATTGTTTGGGGATCACTATCTTGGTTGATTTAGGTAAGGCGCGATGATATGATGATATGATATGATTGATACTTGTAGACAACTATAGTTGGAGCTACGACACCAGCTGTGCTGAACGTACCTAACACGGTCACGCTCTCTTTCTCGCGGGATGTGGCGACCTGGGTTAGGGGTTCCCCCTTCAGCCCCATGTAAGTTCCATTTGAACAGTGGAATACAAATCTGCTCTCGTCTGAATTGTATATGCGAGATGCGTCGGAGAGGATGCTCTCATTGCCAGTATCTATCAGGTAGGAAAAAAAGTTTTCAAATTTTCCTTCAAATTCACTTTCTTTAAAGAAGCCCTTGCCTTTCTTATGGTTTCTGCCCGTTTTATGGTTAGCCTGGGGTTCCGTCCCATGAAGCTTGAATATCAGGATTTTCCTGGACGACCTTCAATAAATGGTGTTTTTCGCCCATCATCCATGATAATCTTCCGTATTGTGTCCAGCAAGATTTCTTCTGTGATGGGGAGGGCTCGCTGGTTGCGGAAATTACTTAAATATGAGACGTTGAGCAATATCCGCAACCCGTAGCCCACTGGACAATGTTGCCCTCCTCTTCAGGACTGAGGTAGGTATCCCTTCCCCTCCTTTGCTTTGCATTCTTGACAGCGCAAGCGTTGTTGCGTGTCGACAATGGTACATTACTAGGAAAACGCTTAAGTCCCGCCGCGTTGTTGGATGAGCGTATATGGTGCATTGAGCTGCCATGTGTTATGCGAATTTTCTGTTGTTCTGTGGAAAAATCATTACTAAGTTGAATTTTTTTTTGATTTAATTAAATTAAATTAAATTAAAAAATAACTTTAATTTTTTAAATTTTATTAATCGTAATTGTTTAAAAAATCGTAAAATTGCGATTTTTATTAGAAATAATTTTTCCGTTTGCGCTCCAATTTTAAAAACTAATATATAAATTCATAAAATAAAGGTTCTGGGAAAAAATCATTACATTCGGATAAAGCATGTAGGTGTTATAAGTTAAAGAATTGAAAAAAAAAAAAAACCCGTAAATTTCGATTTTTATGTTAAATATTTTTTGAATTGTGTTTAAATTTCACAAGAATGTCTTAATTCATAAAATATAGGTTCTGTGCAAAAATCATTTAAAATCGGATAAAGCATGTAGGTGTTATATGTCATAGAAATTTTTAAAAAATTGAAAAAGATCGTAAAATTGCGATTTTCATGAGAAATAATTTTCGATTACGCTCAAAAACGTGGCAGTTCTAAATTCAAAGATTTCGAAGGCCTCAATAAAATTTCATCTCAATGGGAGTATCGGTTTTTGCCGGAATCGTGCGGACAAACAGACAAAATACAAAAGAAAAAAAAAAAAAAAAAAAAACATTCCGGATTTTTTTCTCCAGTGTAGTAGAATGGAATCTTCGCTTCGATCGCTTCGCTCGCTACGCTCGTTACGCTCATCCAAAAATTTCTGCAGCTTGTCGCTGCGACATTGAGTTGTGGCGCACTTCGTAAAGAGCAGCGTCAAATTTCTCTTTTGAGTTACACTTTTACTCTCGCTCTCGGCCCATTTCAAAGCAGGAAGAGGCAAACTACTGAAGCAACTAAAAGAAGAAGGAGGCAAACTGAATCAAAGTCCAACTCGCAACCTTCTCGTGGTTTGGCTCGTGAGTAAGGGTGTTTCACTCCCTTAAACTAATGGCGAGCTCTGGGTCGTCGTCGGGGAACCTTCCCCTTCCCTTTGACTACCTTCTCGACGGCGACGACAATGACAACACGGACGGATGATGACGCAGACGGAGACGACCACGACGTGGGGGAACCCCTGCCCTCCCCATATGCTTGTGGCTGGTTTTGACCAGCACAGGCCTGTCCAGTGTCCACCCCTTGTACCCCCACGTCAACCCTTACGATTAGACAAGTTGCATAAATATGAGACGTTGACTCTGGTAAATTTCGACCATATGCACTGAGTTGGAGAAGTGCCCATGAAGCTGACATAGGCCTATTGTCTTCAATTTGATAGAATTTGAGTCTATCTTCTTTTCTTTGATAATTGTAAGAATCTTTTTACAATGTAAACCACAATTTGGTACGTCGTCCTTTTCGGGTTTACCTACAAATGCAGATTGCCAATTCACAATCGCTTTGCAAGATAACTGCAAACCGCGAATACCTCCCCTTATTGTGCTTATGATATCTTGCTGATCACTCACCGTCCGAATGTCGCCGAACTGTCTATACAACTCTGATCTTATAAGGCTTGTGTGGTGACTCACGACTTCTCTTTCTTTATGTTTGTTGCTTAAGTTGATGGTGAAACAGTTTACGAAAGCCTTTGTATGTTGTCAGTCATCAAGCATTGACCTGGTCTGCTTTCTCCTGAAGGCGCGGCCTGGTTGCAGTATATTAGAATGTTCTTGATCTTACTGCAGTAAACGTCATGTTTTGATGGCACTCCGTTGTTCTCACAAAACTTTTGTAAAGCTCGCTCGATAGCATCAGGTTTTAAACAGAGTCCTTGAGCGCAACTTACCTCAGAGGTAGCAAACAGGTGATCCAATTTGACGTTATTTGTAAGGTATATTTCGGGTCTCTCTGCGGTGATCTGCAATGTATTGGTAAAAATATCCGAAGTTATTTTTTCACAAGGTCCTTCCTTGTTGCAAATTTCAAAAATCTTCTTCAGTTTAGTCTCTTTTTCTATTGCTAACTCGGTGTAGCGGAAGAAATTGAACTTGTTGTCGCGGTGAGACTTTCCAGTTTTAGAATTGAACTTAATATTTTACTTGACCGACTACATTCGTCCACTGAAAACTGTTCTTTTGTTTGCAGGTAAGAAAAAATGTCTTCATAAGGATGGGCACACTTTACGTTGGATCCTAAGACGAATGAGTATTGCAATGTTATCATCCTCAGAAACAGAAGGGTAAGTTTGTCGATTTCATAATATGTTAATCTTCTGCCCGAATGATTCCAAGTTCCGTGTCGTCGGGAACCCCCTTTTTTTACCATTTTACCATTTGCCGTGGAAATTAATTGTGCCTAAACTTGTGCTGTTTATTTACTTTTGAAGGTTGTTAATATTTAATTTACATTACTAAATACTGGTACAATCATTTACAAGAGCTCAAACCATAAGCAAATCTATTAAAAGTTGAAGAATGTGTAGCATAGTGTAATATCTACGTTGAAAAAGAAATTATATTTTTTTACCATTTTACCTTTTATTTATTTATTTATTTATTTATTTATTTATTTATTATTATTCAATGATCATCACATTATGTTCACAATCATTAGGAATATCACAACGAGCATAGCCCTTAAACACAGAATTGTGTGTGATATCCCTAAATAGTAAATGTAATAAAATTGATATTAAAGTAAATATTAAAGTAGGTAATTAAAATTAACATTTATGTAGCAAGTTTAAACAAAAATAGATAATCAAAAACTATATAAAAACTCGACGAATAAACACAATAGTAGGCCACGATAGACCCACAATACAAACATTCATTACCTTCCTACGGCGACGACAATGACAACACGGACGGATGATGACACAGACGGAGACGACCACTACGTGCGGGAACCCCTGCCGTCCCCATACGCTTGTGGCTGGGATGGCCTGTCCACCCCTTGTCCGCCCGCGTCTTCCCTTAAGTCCCTCCCTTCGTCTCGATTAGCCAAAGTGCATAAATATGAGAGCGTTAAGCAATACCAAAAACCTAACCGGTTAAGGTGCTCTAATTTCTCACGTCGTCATCAGAGTATCGTCTGCACTATGACATGCAATGTGTCTGCATAATTGTAATTCTATTTATTTAGTGACCTCCTTGTAATCGTTTTTTTAAACTTTATATGATAGACGTTAATAAAAAAATAAAATGTTAAATTAAAAATAAGATCAAACATTATATGTTGCAATGTAGGCCAATGCTGTAAATTGTTGCCCGTGATTAGGGGAGTTTTACTCCCTGAAACTAATGGCGAGCTCTGGATCGTCGTCTGGGAACTTCCCCGACCCTTTGACTACCTCCCCGACGGCGACGACAATGACAACACGGTCGGATGATGACACGACGGAGACGACCAAGACTTGGGGGAACCCAAGCCCTCCCCATATGCTTGTGGCTGGTTCTGACCAGCACAGGCCTGTCCACCCCTTGTCCCCCCGCGTCATCCCTTACATCCCTTACGTCCCCGGGGCCTTCAAATTCCAACTCGACACCTTCTCGCGGTTTGGCCCGTGAATAGGGGAGTTTCACTCCCTGAAACTAATGGCGAGCTCTGGGTCGTCGTCGGGGAACCCCTTCCCTTTGACTACCTCCCGACGGTGACGACCAAGACAACACTGACGGATGATGACACAGACGGAGACGACTACGACGTGGGGGAACCCCTGCGCTCCCCATATGCTTGTGGCTGGTTCTGACCAGCACAGGCCTGTCCACCCCTTGTCTCTCCGCGTCATCCCTAACGTCCCTCCCTTCGTCTCGATTAGCCAAGTTGCATTTATATGAGACGTTAAGCAATATCCAATCCAACCTTACGTCCCTCCGTTCGTCTCGATTAGCCAAGTTGCATAAATATGAGACATTAAGCAATATCCGATCTAAAAAAATCGGGTCGAAAAAAGATACCCCTAGGTTTACACTTTCACTTTTCATAGCACCATTCAGTTCTTTAATTTGCGACTCATCTATGTCCATTCTTCGTATTACGCCACTAATTATAATATCACATTTCCAGTTCTCCTGTAGATTCTTTACCATTTCTCTCGTTTCCATTATTACTTGATAATTACCTCCTCTTGCTTTTATACAATTAGTTCCCACATGTAGAAGCATTGCCTGTGGGGGCTTCAAGGTCGTCATGTCATTTATTTATTTATTTATTTATTTATTTATATAAGAGTCTCGTACAGCACAAGTACCATTTTACATAGACAGATCTAAAAAATATATAAATAAGTAAAAATTAAAATTACAATTATTAAACCTACAAATTAACAAACAATTAAAATATTAATTAACAATAAACAAATATATCAAAATTATAAGTGCAACAAACATAAGAATAAAAAATGTTTGAAAGAATAGAGGGGGAAATGCTCATGACCTTCAACTGCAGTCCAATCACGGATTGACTTTTTGAAAGTATTAAAACCAGAGAATATGTCAAACTTTGGTAAATTGGGTAAATTATTATAAAAGTAAGGTAAACGAAAGGTGATTGTTCTACGGGTAATAGAAAGTCTAGGTCTAGCTACATGAAAAAGGTGCGTAGCCTAGTAAAGCGGGATGGAACATGGAGTGGAAACATAGAGACAAGACTGGTGGACCGGAAAATGCCATTGATGATACGGTGCAAGAAGGACATGTCATAGCGTTTTCTTCGAGTGGCTAGATCTGTCATGAAAAGTTCACTCATAATTTGTTGACGAGACCAGGCATTAAAAGCTGGGACACGATGACGTACAATTGCACAGAAAAATAGAAAGTACTCTATCTAATTTTTTAATGTTGGTATCAGCTGATAATGCCCAAATTGGAGTACAGTACTCAATCACAGGTAAAACACAGCCCGTGAAATATGATTTTAGAGCAGTTGGGTCACGAATATCAGTGAACCTATATAATAAACCCAATAGGGACATGGCTTTTGAAGTTATTTTGGAAATGTGCTCAATGAAAAGGAATTTTGAATCTATAATGACACCAAGATCTTTCATTTTAGTAACTCGCTGAATGACTTGCCCCGACAAATTATAATTACAAACTAATGGTAATTTCCGCAATGAAATTGTTAACAATGAGCACTTATCAGGATTAGGACGGAGAAGCCAATCCAAACACCACTGAGAAAACGCTTTTTAATGCATCTTGAAGAACGATTGCATCACATAATTTCGACACAATTTTAAAATTTTATAATCGTCAGCGTACAACAGAAAATCACAAGCAAACGGTTTAAGTCTGTCTACAAGATCGTCTACAAACAACACGAAAAGGAGAGGGCCCAATACAACTTCAGCATGTTTGGTGTTTACCCTGGTCTGATACCAGGGTAGCACTTTACTACCAGTCCCTCTTTCTCACAAATCTCTGTTACCTATAGTTTTAGTTGCGAGTCACCAACGACCCATATATTTTCTGGTTCCTCTTCTCTGTTTTCCTCATTTTCTTTGCTGTTTTTAGTCACTTGATCTGAGTCTTGAACTCCATCTCTTTTCATTTCTGCGTATCCGGTAATGTAGACATTGACAGCATCAGCTGATGCTCACTCACCAGCACTCGGAGGCGAAGCTGCTTCACTCTCGCGTGACGAGCCTGTAACATCACGACTACCCTGTCTTGTAATATTTTTCCGTGTCATCCCTTTGTTGCCGCTATTGGTACTGGCTCCTCTAAAGCAAAGAGGTGGTGACCATAGGCAAGGCCTTTCCACCCTAACCTCACTTTGTTTCACTTTCATTAGTTCCTTTCTTAGAGCCTCACTCTTTTCCTCTTCTAGCTTCAGTCTCTTCTGCATTTCATATACAAGTTTTAATGCCAGCTCCATTTCGAGATCTCTCTTCTTGTCCAATCCTTCCCTCACCTCGCACTTCTTGCTTGTTGTAATTGAAAGATCAAGGCCTAGGCCTACCCCTTGGGCACTGACGTTACCATAACTTCGCTGATTTTCATTCCCTGATTTAACCCTCTCGCTACTGGTGTCCTCTGTGGACATCAACTTCCAAAATTTATATCCGGGTAAAAGAAAGTTTCTTCAATTTGACCCCTTTTTCAAAAAAAAAACCCCAGCCTTAAAAATCAATAACTTTTTTCCCCATCCTGATTGGACAAGAAGTGCCTGTTTAAGAGAAAATCCAAAATACAAATGTGCAAAAATGGCTAAAAATGGGAGAATTTTGGTTTTTCCCGGAAAAGTAATATATTTCTAGTATTGATACCATTTTAAGATACAAAAAATGTTAGATATGCAAAAAAATCAGAAAAAAAATCTTGTTTTAGGAATGTACATCAAATTTACATATTAACTTAAAATAAAGCTTAATTCAAAACCCAAATTTTCCAAAATTCCTTAAAAAACAGGAAAAAATATATTTGAAAAACACCAAAAATCATTAAAAAAAATTAGTATTTTATTTTTTAGTAACAACTACGTTCACTTTAATTTAACAATATTACAGACGTCGCAATATGACCTACCCGGTTTAGAGCCCAAAAGCCCCTCACGTGCTCTTTGTCTGGTTTTGGGGTCATATCCTAGACTTGGTATCGTGTTTCAGGATCGATCAATGTTTGTTACTGTCAGTAGATTGTCTCATTTCGATTTATCATTTAAATTATATCAGAGTTGGGGCAGGGGCAGAATGCCTAGATGTGGACAATAAGGTCTTCCTAGTTGCTGATACAGTCATAGATGTCTTCGTCGCCGGGGCAGAATGCCTAGATGTGGACAATAAGGTCTTCCTAGGTGCTGATACAGTCATAGATGTCTTTGTCGCCGGGGCAGAATGCCTAGATGTGGACAATAAGGTCTTCCTAGGTGCAACTACAGTCACAACCTTCGCACACTTCACAACAGACGCAACCTTCTCCTGGTTTGGCCCGAGAGTAGGGGAGTTTCACTCCCTGAAACTAATGGCGAGCTCTGGGTCGTCGTCGGGAAACTTACCCAATCCATTTGACTACCTTCCCGACGGCGGGTCGTCTTCGGGGAACTCCTGCCCTCCCCATCAGCTTATGGCTGGTTCTGACCAGCACAGGCCTGTCCACCCCTTGTCCCCCCGCGTCATCTGATACGTCCCTCCCTTCGTCTCGATTAGCCAAGTTGCATAAATATGAGACGGTAAGCAATATCCAATCCAATCAATGATAACACGGATGGATGATGACATAGACGGAGACGAATAGCACGGCAGCCTGGATCTCTTCACGTCTCTCCTCTCGCCGTGAGGAAGTGGATCTGGTTCGTTTAAGAATCGGGCACACATACCTCACTCACGGATATCTTCTAAGAGGTGAAGATCCTCCCATTTGTGATGAGTGTTGCAAAGTTTTAACTATAAAACACGTTTTAGAAACCTGTACAAAATATAGTAGTGATAGAAAAGATTTTAAATTATAACCTTCCCTCAGAGAAATTTTATCAGACAACTCCACGACAAGCGATAATGTCATTAATTTCTTACGTAAAGTTAACCTTTAAAATTCAATTTGAAATTCATATATATTTAGCAATCAGAAAATTTGATGGGCACTGATAACTTTACTGTTTTGTGCCCTAAAAACCCCAACTAACTCACTAACTAATTAAGCAATATCTTATCCTATCCTTGGCCGTGCCTACGGTTCAATAGCCATAGTTCATTGAACATAGCTGTCAACCATAGTACTATACCTATGCGAAGTATTGCATGCCCTTGCCTATGAAATGCAGCTTCTTATAAAAACATACCTACTTCAAAGTCTTTACCAGTCGATGTTCGGATGTAAGAGCCTGTCGCTTGCTTCTTTTTAAAATAACGGTGTTAACAGCCGCAATAGTTTTTTGAATTGGGCAACCGTCATCCTCGTATGATGAAGAACTGATCACGATCGTTACTCTTTTGAACTTGGAAAGATTTCATGGTGACCCTGCTGTTGTCGCAATCTGAGCAATGGTCTCACTGCCCATCTCCGTAGTCTCTCATCCCTTACGTCCCTCCCTTCGTCTCGATTAGCCAAGTTGCATAAATATGAGACGTAAAGCAATATCCAATCAATCAAAATCGGCTAGAAATGGCACAGGAACACAACAATATCAGAAATGTTTACTGTGTACGCCAATTTTGTTCTCGTTGTTTTCCGCGTGTCAGTCTCTAGGCCAATATAGGCCTACGCATGTGCGGGTTAAAGCGTGCTACATTCTAGCTGATGGTTGCGTGATGGACTTTATCTCGCACCTCAACCTTCTCGTGGTTTAGCCCGTTATAAGGGGAGTTTTACTCTCTGAAACTATGGCGAGCTCTGGGTGGTCATCGTGGAACTTTCCCCTTCCCTTTGACTACCTCTCTGACGGCGACGACAATGACTACACGGACGGATGAAAACCACGACGTGGGGGAGCCCCTGCCCTCCCCATACGCTTGTGACTGGTTCTGACCAGCACAGGCTTGTCCACCCCTGTCCCCCCGCGTCGCCCTTACGTCCCTCCTCTTGGAAATATGTATACAGGTGGTTACCACATTTATAGGAATTGTTTTATCTTGGAGGCGCGAATAATTTTTGCTGTTAGAGCGCCCTAAAACTACAAATACTAATACTAATCCCAGATGGAGACAACCACGAAGGGGGGGAACCCCTTCCCCTTTCAAAAACGCTTGTGGCGGGTTTCCCGGGATCAGAAAGGGCCTGGCCCTCCCCTTGTCCCCCCGCGTCCCCCTTTTAAACGCCCCTCCCTTGAAATTTGATTAGCTATAGTGCAAAAATATGAGACATTAAACAAACCCAAATAAAGCAATTCACAGGCCTGTCCCCCCCTTTGGTCCCCCCGCGTAAACCCCTTACTCCTCCCTTCGTCTTGTTTAACCAAGGGCAAAAAATTGAGATGTTAAGAAATTTATCCAATCAATAAATAAATTAATTTTTTCCCCCGGAGCTGGTTCTGACCAGCTTTGGATTTTTCCTCCCAATAAAACTGTCATGGACGGCTGTGGGCCCAGGTAATAGTGCCTCTCCAGTGAGTTTTTAAGTGGGGGTACTTTTAAATTCTTTAAAACTACCTACAACCTAACCAGCCCGAGATCAAAATGTTTTTGGGGAAAATGGGGTTTGGTAAAAAAACTGGTTAGCCCCAATGAAAGATTCAGATTAAAACCCAAAGGGGAAACTTCTGTTTTAATTCTTATGAATTGTACCCTATTTCGGGGCCTTTCAGTTAAGTTCTGCTTTTGGTCTGGCGTGCGTGGGTTCGTCCCTTTGTTCCCCCAAAAACCTGACGTTAATGAAGTACATCGCTCACCATTTTTTTAAACCCCCCTGTCGGGTACCCAAACCCTGATCTCAGTTTGCTCCTTGGCGTGATGGGGGAAACTCGACCCGGGCGACCCCTTGGAAACTCCGTTTTTTTCGTCCGTTCTTCGTCCGTTCTTCCCTCTTCTAGCTTCCCTTGCTTTTTTCCCGGGTTTTCCCGGCTGAATCCTTGACTGTCGCTCTCGTTCCTTCAGTTTCCTTGCTACGTCCCTTCCTCGCATCCCTCTAAAGTTTCCGGGGCCCACGGGTTACCCTTTTTGGGCACCCCCGCCTTGTGGCCGGGAGTGCACGAGGTTTAAATTCCCCCAAATTAATTTAAATTTTTCTATCCCCGTTTGCCCCAAAAATTACCTCCCCGAATAATAGTAGCCTGCCCCCCAGACCCCTTCGATGTTCCCCTCACCCGGTCCCCCCCCAGGGTCCTGGTCAGCCCCCCCAAAAGGGGTTAAGCGCCACTTACATGCCCTTCCACGCCCCTGTCCCCCCAATCCCAACCCCTGGGGCCTCTCTGCTCTCTACTCGTCATCAATGGAGGGGGGACCACCCCTCAACACAAGGCAAAAGTCTTCCCCCCGCCTAATCAGCATAATCGTCTCCAAAAATCAGTACAATAGTTTTTTAAAAAACTTTTACCCCAAATTTAAGTGACGAAAAAAGCTAGCCTTGCACATTTAAAAAATGACGTCCCAAAACCTTAGGTAATGCCCATGTTATTACTTCCAACTTAAACAACACATCTTGGGGCAATTTGGGGTGTCTTAACCGAATAATACCACAGATATTTGGATAAAAATATCCAATATATTTACAACCGCTCCCCCCCGATTAAACCCCGTCCTCGTGTTTTTTGTGGGAAAAACCTCTTGCCAAAAAAAACCTTTTAAAGAAGATGGAAAAATGTATACCTCCATGTCTTCTGGCCTCGTCCCAGACGTTTTTCCCGAACCGATTGCCCTTTACGCTCTTCTCCGAAACAGCCTTTCCTTTCAGTAACAGCTGCCCCCATCTTTATCCGGTTTCCCCCAAAAGTCTTCTTTCCCAATTCCCCAGGGCCCTCGTTTCCAGAGAATCCATACCTGGAAATGGTCCTTTCCCAAAACTTTAAAACCCAAAATCAGGGGTTTTGTACCAACCTACCTAATATGAAGTATAAATACCGCACGCAAAACATCCACAATGCATTAACTCACCTCAGACATACTTAGGATCTACACAAAATGCCCTTTTTTTTAAAAAACAGTGACCCATACCTAATTCAAATCCAGCTGAAGGGCTAGAACCTATCTCCCCGCGCAACAAGCCTCTGAAAAATCAAACCTATTCTAACAAAACCAGAGCAAATCTAAAAAAAAACACAAATACTAACAGAAACTTATTTGTTGTGTAAATTAAACCAAAAAAAACAACAAATATTATTAAAGAGTCATTGTCATTACAAAAAAACTAAAAAAAATTTGATTCGAAACCCCCTGTGAAATTTCCATTTAATTTGAAGTCCAGTATAGCCCAGGAGTGGAGGATTTTTACCCGGACAAAATTCCGAACAAGCTGAAAATTTGCCACAGGCTCAGATTAGCCTACTAAGCAATAGTTGAAAAGCCCCCTAAGCTCCGCCGCGTGCGTCTTGAGATATAGTGGCAAAAGGGCGTAAGTGCCAAAAATGTTTTTTTTTCAATTTCAACCATTTTCACACTAATATGTACAAATTATTAAATATTTCCACGTCAGTAAAGTTAAAATCAGTCATAAGCTCCGACCCGTGCGTGGCAAAAGGGCGTAAGTGCCAAAAGTATGATATTTTCAATTTCAATACATTTTGACATACGTACGTACAACTCCCACAACTGCAAATAACAACAACAACAACAACAACAACAACAAGCTGAAAATTTGCACACAGGCTCAGATTAGCCTACTAAGCAATAATTAAAAAGTCCCCTAAGCTCCGCCGCGTGCGTCTTGAGATAAAGTGGCAAAGGGCGTAAGTGCCACAAATGTTTCTTTTCAATTTCAACCTTTTTTTTTACACTAATATGACATATTTTTAAAATATTATACGTCAGTAAAGTTAAAATCAGTCATAAGTTCGACCCATGCGTGGCAAAAGGGCGTAAGTGGCCAAAAGTATGATATTTTTAATTTCAATACATTTTGACATTTGTGCAAAATTATTATGTATTCATACGACGGAAACGTGAAATTGTTCCCTATCTTCGCCCCGTGTGTCTTGACACAGGGTGGCATAAGGGGCGTAAGTGACAAAGATATGTTTTTTTCAGTTTCAACAAACTTATTGACATTCATATATATATATATATATATATAAAATATATATATATAAATTTTATATATATATATATGCAAATTATTTTAGTATTCATACGAGACAAAAGTAAACATCTTCCCCGAGCTTCGTTGCTGGCGTCTTGATAATTGGTGGCAAATGGGCGTAACTGACATCATAATTCTATATTATATATAAAAAGAGCTTTTTACATTCAACTACGTTCATTGTAACATATGAATACCAAACAATGGACACTCAATGTAAAATCCACGCATGCTGACTGACTTGCTATAGCCAGCTTGTATGTAAATAAAAATTACAAAATTGTTGAAAGTAGCAGACTGGACATTACCAAACCTATAAAATAATATTTTCCAGCATTCTCAAGCGGCTTGCATAGACGGATTTTGAAAGGGATTCGAGCACGAGCTGAGGACAACCTATCTTGGGCTTGACTATAGTATCACATCACGATAGATAGAGAGCATGAGCAAAGAAAGAAAATATATTTCAATACCGATTTGATTTTTTAAATGTCCGAGTGGGAAATGAACGCTTACATAGCGGACTGAATTGCATGTGTGCCCGAATGGCATTGAACGCTATAAACTATGATACATCCCCTATGTTTGCCATCAAGCCTAGAGGGGATGGAAGGATAGATCTATTAAATGTGCTTGGTGGACTGGCAGCATATCAAATCTAGCGCTCCCAGTACGCAGTTGCACATGAAGCGCTACTGCTCAATGAAGTAAAACGGAATGTACCACAGCACACTCTATTGTGATAAAACGGTAGAAAACATAAGCCAACTTATATTTTAAAAAACTTCTGATATATTCATTTACTAATTTACTTTGGAAAACTGCAGCTTAGTAATTCCTACCAGCTTATTATTCACAATCACAACATGAAACATGTATTTAGTATAGACTTCCTAGTATGGAAACAGGACGAGGTGGCGGCATCACTACACCACATGCAAAGTTTGACCACTATACAGGAAATATATAATATGTTTCGGCACGGTAGTTTAATGTATATGGGAGATTGAGCCCGCAACTCTGTGACAATAATAATACGTGATTTTGCCGTAGTTTAACAAAAGAAGACTTCGTCGCACAGTGAAAGTCGTCTTTGTGCCAAAAGCGTCCTTCAGATCACCATTATCCAAATAATGCTATTAAATAGTGTTGATGTTGCAGATAAACTTCAATGTGAGTGATGCGCAGTTATGTTTTTTTGTCGATGAAGAAATAAGGGACATGTACTTATTTTTACGCTTCACTATGGGTTTTCAAAAGTTTTACTTTATAAGAACGACCAGGGTAACGGCACCAAAATTAATGCCAGTTAAGTGCCATGTTTGGGATTTATCTTGAGGATGATGACCTTAAAGTCTTCAATATGTTGCCGGCTGATAATCTGGCAAACGTACAAGAAAATATTTAAAATCATATGACTGAATTATTTAGTTTTGGACTTGTGACGCCATTTCGCCACTATATTACATCAAGAGCCCACAGCCATGATCTGTAGTGATGTGACACTACAGACAGCCAAGCCCAAGCTAGGTTGTCCACAGCTCCTGCTCGAACCCCTTTCAAAACCCGGGTTTTTTATTTTTAACATGAGATGAGTTTTTCAAGCTTTGAATATGTTAAAACTTTCCAGCTCAAAACACACCGGGATATTCGCCTAACTATGTCTATACATGCCGTTTGAGAATGTCGGGGTAAATATTTTATAAATTTGGTTATGGTCCAATCTGCTACTTACAACGATTTTGTAATGGTTCTTTACATACAAGCGGGCCCATAGCAAGTCAGTCAGCATGCAGGTTTTTAAAATTTGAGTGTCCATGGTATTCATATGTGACAATAAACGAAATTTAAATGTTAAAAACCCCTTTTTATATTAAATACTAAATATGATGTGTCAGTTACGCCCTTTTGCCACCAATTATCAAGACGCCAGCAAACGAAGCTTGGGGAAGATGTTTATTTTCGTCTCGTATGAATACTAAAATAATTTGCAAATATATATATGAATGTCAATAACTTTGTTGAAACTGAAAATAACATATCTTTGTCACTTACGCCTTATCCCACCATGTGTCAAGACACACTGGTCGAAGAAAAGGGAACAATTTCACGTCCGTCGTTATGAATACATAATAATTTGCATTGCACATACATATGTCAAAATGTATTAAAATTATTGAAAATATCATATTTTTGGCATTTACCCCCTTTTTCCCACGCATGGGTCGAAGCTTATGACTGATTTTAATTTTACTTTCGTAAAAAATATTAATAATTTGTAGATATTAGTGCAAAAAAATGGTTGAAATTGAAAATAACAAATTTTTTGGCACTTAACGCCCCTTTTGTCACTATATCCCCAAGACGCACGCGGCGGAGCTTAGGGGACTTTTCAACTATTTTTTAGAAGATCAACTGAACATGTGTGCCCAAAAAATTTTAGCTTTTTCGGGAAATTTTTTCCGGGTACACCATACAAAATTTTCTTCACTCGGGCTATAAAAAGTTTTCCCCGCATAAGTTGAACGCTCAGCTGACAATTCCCAGCAGTCGCCTTGTCTCCTCGAGTTGCCACGGACAATCCCCGCATCAGCATTTTTTATAACGTGAGTCAGGGCTCGTGCCGTGTCACTGTAACGTAAACAAACACCAGAAACGGCAACAACTCATGGTCTCAAAGCCCCCACAATTACAAACAGCTGACGTATTCATTAATTATTTACACATTGATAGAATGTCTCAACAAGTCAAGAAAGCATTTTTTTAAATCCAATTATTGATTTAAGTTATTCAATGAACCAAACTGATGAAACAAAACGACACTCTAACTCTAATTTTTCTAAATTAATTTTTTCTAAAATACACATTAACCATTTATCTGTTCAGAAAAAATTCAACAAACAATGAAACAATTTTTTATTCAGCATAATGTAGTATTATCCCAAATCCATAACATAATCTCATTTACTGCCTCATTATTTAATACCAAAATGTCCAAAATATGAAAAGAAAGAAAAAAAGATTTTATCTTCATTTCAAAACATTTTAAAGGTTTTTTACATTTACCATTTTAAACCATAAATTCAATTCCCAGTAGATAGATCGAATCAACAAACTATTCTTTCACGTACGTTGCCTACTCCTATTCAACCACACCCCGCAAAATCGACCTAGGGCCATCAAAAAACAATCATAAATAAGGGTGTCCATCCCTCATTAACCTAAAACTTAGCCTAAAGTGTACTAGCAGTACGAGAATAAACCAATTTCCAATGCATGCTGTATTAGCTGAAGGCTGAGTAATCCTAAACTATCATAAAACTTAACCCTAGCATTTCAGGAGACCCCTAAACCAACCACCACGAAGATACCACCCCATGCAACCACCGACAAAACCAGGGGTAGCTACTCCCCAGAGTGCCAATCCCCTACGGCCACGCGCCGGTCACCGAATAAAAAACCCCACGTCAGCACACAGGCATTACCCGCATCCGGTATCGTAGATGGACACCCCGCACCCGGGTCACCCAAGCACACGTGTGTACCCAAAAATCCACGTATGATCAAAAAAAAAGATTCAAGTTGAACCACTAAAAATGACATCCCCGCGGCCATTATGTTGGACTTACGCCCCTAGATCATCAGTATCTGTACCAGATATAAAATATCCCAACCAAATACTACACCTTTTACCAGAAACAATGCCCAGGTAAACAACAAACAAACCAAGCACAAACAACTCTCAAAAAGAAATGCTGTGTGAGAATCGACCCAAAACCACTAGTGAAATAGCTACTTGTATCCAACCACATATGGATCCACAGAATGAACCCATTATATTCACCTAGTATATATATTATATTGTCGATTTTACCAACAACAAACACTTTTATGCACCCAGCATAACAGAACACATAGATGTACCCCAAAACACGGGTGGCAAGCTACATTAATTCCAGGCCTCATATATGTACAAAATCCCCCTCGAAATAAAGCCACTTATTACCACAGCTATATGAATATAAATTCACATAGCAATTCTATTAATCGTCACAATGAACCTCATTGCCACCGGAAACCCGGACACCGACCAAAGAATTAAAACACATTATTGCGACCAGCTCATTCCATCCTCTGAACGCAGCCTACACACAAGCCCACGCTGAGCCATTTAGAACTGAACACAGGCCAGTCTTTCATACCTAATTATGTTTCTAGAAAACATAACAAAACGCACCTCAAGTTAGACCATGTCTCCGACTATGTCAGACTATGTCAGACTACGCTGGTTTTTACCGCTGTATCGCGCTTACGAACTTATAAACAAAATACATAAATATTTATGTACCCCCGAAAAACCTATCAAAGCGGCACCTCCAGCTATGAGTTCTCAAAAAAAACTACACTAATACTACATCACACCACCTATGCGCGTCTACAATCTACACAAACAATTCTACATTAAAAACATTAAAATGTCGTCTCCTCGTACATTAATTTTATAACTAGGTACATTTCTTCCAGCGTAGACGACTACAGAAGCCCAAGCGTACACGTGTTGTTATTCAGAACCAAGATGCAATCTCAACGCAACGAAACCTTATCCGACAAGTCAGCAAATTTAGACGCCCGCCTGGCAACCCAGCGAGGCCGCTCGCGGCCGTGCAGGGCACGTTAACCCAGATATCATTGCAACTCGCAGCCTATTCGAACTCATACGAAGTAACTACAATTATTATAACCGAAAGAATACAAAGATATCTACTAACCAGGGGTTCTCCTTGTCACGTTAAATATTTCCCAACATACAATACAATATTTCCCCCAATACTAGCCATAACTCTACAAGTTTAAACGGACGGGGCGCTCCAACCGTGCCCACTGATGCCCTACTACACCTAAGCATAACATAAAAAAGCCAAAATTTAAACAACGAATAGAAATACAACTATTATTGACTGTAAAGTATTCTACAATACCACAACTAAAAAAAAAAAAGCGACTCAACCCCTAATATAATACAATATAATATACAAGATAGTGAACATAAGCCTTGAAACCAGTGTCCTCAGGAAACTACGCTCTTTCGCTAAGCACAGACCGGGGCTCGCCATGGAAACTTTCACAATTCTCTTCGCAAACCGATCGAAACCACATCCTATTCCTGATTGAAGCAATCCTCATTGAATTAAATACTGCCGGCCGAAAAAAAATCAAAAAGACCAAGCACTACATTCCTAAGGCTCCATTCCCCGAACCTGCGCCGGAAAAAATTTAAAAATAGGCCTAAATAACTGTACAACGCCTACATTATTACCTAATAACATTCCTTTTTACTATGCTCATAATATACCATATCATATTACATTAAGTAACCACTAGTTTTCGCGAAAATATACAAACAATTCTCATATAACCTAAATTTACAAACTAAATTTTCTACACGCCCCAAAATAAAATGCTTTTAAACACATAATATTTTTTTATATTTTACTTTTATTATATAACTTAAGCAAAAGATAGGACATACAACCAGATGGGGGGATAGCCTCCAGTGGCATTCAATGAATCCCTAGGGATCATCTACTTTAGCCCGGAAACCCAAAAGTACATATGACCAATCTTTGCCTATGTCATCATAAAAAACATTCCAAAATCATATCTACATTTCGAGACACCTCGTGTCCGACAGCCTCGAGACACAAATGCTAGACTGGGCGCTCACCCACAGGCCGCATTTCCCCGGTCCGCGCGGGAGCTTCACTGCCGCCTGTCCGTCCGTCTGTCTGTCTGTCTGTCTGCTAGCGCCAGCTCACGCATTCGTACCAAAACCGTACTGTCGTATTCGCGTAATTCTTACCGAGCGCTCTCAAAGGGCACCCAACCCAACATAGGCTGCCTCGGCCGGCAAATAGCCGCGCTCCGGTTAGCCGGGACCAGATACCCCCGGGATGGGATACCCCCCGGTATCCCAGCTCTAGGGATGGGATACCCCCCCGGTAGCCTACCCTAGGGCTGGAGTACCCCACGCAGGGCTAGATACCCCCACGATATAACGTGTTTTAGACGAAAGGGGGTACTTGGTCCCTAGGGCTAGGATACCCCCCACGATATAACGTTGTTAAAAGACATACGGGGGTACTTGGTCCCTAGGGATGGGATACCCCCCCTGATATAACGTGTATAAAGGGCCAAAGGGGGTACTTGGTCCCAGGGTAGGATACCCCCCGAATAAGTTAAAAAGACAAAAAGGGGTCTTGGGCCCTAG